>VZQC01011776.1:139561-195156 GCA_009823505.1 Rhizomys pruinosus | reverse complement strand
GCAGCTGTCAAAGAGCTACGAGAGGAACTGAGCACTTGAGTCAAATGCAGCTGTGGAATCTGGGCCCTGCTTCCCACAGACGCCCTTGTTACCTTAGCAAACCAACTTTCCAGAGCTAGTATAAAAAAGGACAAGGAAATCACTACTAAAAGTATGACCTTATAATTAAAACAGTTAAGTTCCCAGGCAGACAGACCTACAAATTCCCTCCTCCATGAAAAATACTGCATTCTTACAATAGCACTTGAAAAAGGTATTGGTTGCTCTCCAACTGTAAATTGGAGACAACTATTATAGAGGCAATCTCTTATAAAACCGGTAAAACTGCCTTCTTTAATTGACTAATAGACATAAGAACTGTGAAAAGGATTATTCTCTGTTCAGAACCAAATATAATACTAAAGTCCTTAAGCTATGCACTTAAGCAAAATATATTAATACAGGAGCTCTGACATCAGCAATGGATTATTCTACCAGGGAGATGTTGGCCAGGGGATCCAAGGCCCCACAAAAGGTAAAGACTCCTTGCCTCTAAACTGGGATACCTGCAAGAAGAGAGGCGATAAGACCCTGCTGCCGAAGACCTGACGTTAACATGGGAAAGATCTATTGAGACCACACATGCAAGTGTACAGATGGCCTCTGGAACACCAGAGAGTGTTACCAAAGGCCACTAAACCAATAAAGCAAATACGGGTCTCCTTGAGTCAAGCAAGACTCCACCGTCAGCACCAGCTACGGCCCACCTGCCTGGAAATACTGTGCAGCAGAGGCAGCCATATGCCTGTATATCCCAAATCTAATTGGCTATTGGCTCTCTCCTTGGATGAATAGCCCAAGGCTGATGCCACAGGCTTACATCCTCTACAGGTTAGGAGATGTTATAAGCCACAGTAAGACCCTGTCATATTTTACAGTTTATTTTCTAGCATTGAGGGGACGCCAAGGCAGGAACCTGGAGGCAGGAGTTAAAGCAGAGACTATGGAGGAACCCTGCTTCCTGGCTGGCTCCCCCTGGCTTGCTCAGCTACCTTTCTAAGACAGCCAGCCCTGCCCCCCCACCCCCACCCCTCCACCCCCTGGCCAGGGATGGCACCACCTACTGTGCGCTGTGCTCTCCTACAATTAACTCCCAGACAGGGCGGTAGGCCAGTCTGATGGAGGAGATTCCTTAATTGCGGTTCTAGTCCCAGGTGACTCTATTTCGTGTCAAGTTAACAGAAAGTAAACAGTAGACCAGTTAAACCATAATCCTGCACCAAAGGCAGCCGTGGTTATCATGTTCATTTATGTTTTTTTCTCTTTTGTTGACCAAGTCTGTGTACTATTTGTACTATGTCCCTCTTTTAGAGAAATGAGGAATTTAATAAAATCTGGAATTTCAAATGCTTATTTTCACTGTATTTTGCTTTTCTATTGTATCTATTGTATGCAATTACTATGATTTTTTTACATTTTCACTCAGTTTCAAATCATATTATGAATACGTGTTTAGAGTATTTTCTTTATCTTTGAGCACTTATATTTAAATAATCGCTCAGTTTGTTTGGGAAAAGACTTCAAAAAATTTCTTTATAAGAGTAGATTTTCAGTTTATTTTCTAAGTGCCCTCTTGTATTCTGACTAGCTGTGGATTAGTAACTTGTGAACAATTCTTGGCTAGATATAACTTTTTCTTAAAGCAAGGCCTGGATAAGTAATACTGGCTAGCCTTGAACTTAAACAGTATTCCTTCTGAGTCCTGGGATGCTGTGTGTGGAGTACCACACCCAGCCTTAGATATAAATATTTTTTAGTGACTTCTCTCTCTTTTTTTTTTATTGATGCTTTGTGTATTTCATACATCATTATCCAATTCAGTTCAGGCATATTTCCCCTTCCCTTCCCCCCATCCCACCCCACCCCATCCCAGATCATGCATTCTGCCATGACCGTCCTGCATCTTTCTCTCAGTTTTTTTTTCCACTTTTTAGCAATAGGTGATAATTTATGAGTACAAGCATCCTTCATGTAAAACCAATTTGCAAGCAGTTGTGCCCAAACCCACACAGCCCCTTGGTCCCACCATCCAGCAGGGGGGGGCTTGTATGTTCAATCAAGTTGATCAAATGAGTGTACAGGCTATATTGCTGTAGGTTCACCGTTCACCCCAATCACAGCCCTTACATTCTACCATGCCCCCTCTTCCACAGATTTTTCCCTAGGCTTAGACAAGGGCACAGGTGGATGAGAAGCAAAACAGTCTACTTTCTCTGGAGCTGTTGTCTTGGACTCTGGTCACTTCGTCTGTTTTCTTTCATGGGTGACAGTTATCCAGGAATAACCTTTCGTTCCAACTAATGAAGCCACAAGCAATTCGATATATAGTTATTTAAACACGTATTAATTGTTATATGTTACTTTGGTATAGACACAGATATTTGGATGGTATGTTATCCTGGAATTACATTTTTTTCTGTTGATATGACAGGGTCTTCTGTGGTTATAACATCTCCTGACCTTAGAGGGTGCAAGCTTGTGGCATCGGCCATGGGTTATTCCTCCAAGGAGAGAGCCAATAGCCAATTAGATTTGGGATATACAGGATATGGCTGCCTCTGCTGCCACAGTAGTTCCAGGCAGGTGAGGTGTAGCTGGTGCTGTGGAGGAGTCTTGCTTGACTCAAGGAGACCCATATTTGCTTTATTGTATAAGTGGCCCTTTGGTAACCATCTCTGTATTCCTAGAGACCATCTTTACACTTGCATGTGTGGTCTCGATAGATCTTTCCCATGTTACATCAGGTCTTCGACAGCAGGGACCTATCGTCTCTCTTCTTGCAGGTATCCCAGTTTAGAGGCAAGGAGCCTTTACCTTTTGTTGGGGCTTGATCCCCTGGCCAAAATGTCACCAACTTTAATGGCTGAGAACGAAAATATACAGCTTTGCATGAGTAGGATGTACCAGAGTGGCCAACAGAAAGGTTGGCCCCATCGAACATTGAAAGAAAAGCCTCAGATTGCTACAAACATCAAACCCTCTGTGGATCTACTTGTAGCAACTATGTATAATGATTCCTAACGAAACTTACCTTCTAGGAGGCGCAAAGGTTTTAATACAAGAGATTTCTACCCCCCCCCATGAACAAGAGAAATATGATGATGATGTCGTCCTCCCAACTGTAAATTGGAGACAATATTATAGAGGTAATCTCTTATAAAACTGGTAAAACTGCCTTCTTGAATTGACTAATAGACATAGGAACTGTGAAAAGGATTATTCTCTATTCAGAACCAAAGATAATACTAAAGTCTCCTTAATCTATGCACTTAAGCAAAATATATTAATGCAGGAGCTCTGACATCAGCAATTGATTATTCCACCAAGGAGATGTTGACTTCTCTCTTTAATGACTGCAAATGCTATCATCTCTTATTTAGTTATTCTGAGGAGACATCTGATAACAAATTTTATTCTTTGAAAGAAGTCTGATATTGTTGCCTACATGGTTACAGGGTTTTCTGCAATTCAGAACTTTAGGACAGATGTAAATGTGGCGCCTTTCTTTTTTAATCAGCCTTACCATAGTATGATTTACATATATTGAATGTGTACATAAAGGCATTGTTCAGTGAGATCTGACCAACATACACTCCTATGAGATTACTCGCTGACACATGATGACAGACCATTTCCATTACCCAGAAGTCCTCTGTGCCACCCGCCCACTCCTCCTTGTGCTTACTCCAGTCAGCCGCTGATCTGATTTCTGTCTCTAGAGGTTAGTTCTACTGCTTCTCAAAACCCATTGATCGTGCACTCTCCTGTGTCTGGCTTTGTACTCAGCATGGTGTCCTGAGAATTCTCCATGCCATTGTTGATGTCAGTAACTTACTCTCTTTTTAATTGATGAATAATGATTCTTTGCATAAATAAGCCAGATTTTATCCACTTACCTGTTTGTAGATGCTTAGATTGTTGTAGCCATTTCAAAAATTATGCTGTGGCATTCATGTATGAGACTTTTTTGGACATGGTTTGCATTTCCCTTGGGTAAATTCCCAAGAATAGAATTGCTAGATCATATGATAAGCATATATTTCAGCTTCAAAACTTAAACTTTAGAACCCACCAAGCCATATCTAAAGTGCTTGTATCATTACTAGGATGTAGCAGAGTGGGAGCCATTGTTCATCTTTAAAGTGCTCAGTATTGTCAGTCCTTTCAACTGGGTGTGAAATAGGATGTCACATGCATTTCTCTAATAACTAATGATGTTGAGCATTTTTTCATGTACTTATTGAACATTCTAATATTTTTATTTGAAGAGTATCTGTTAAGTCATTTGAGTTTTTTCATGTGTGACTTTGGCTGTATGGATTATGAGGATACTTTAGCTAATGCTGTAGATACATACAGTACAAATACACACTCCCACGTCTTTATGGCTTGCCTGTCAAGTTATACTCTAAAATGATGTTTGCTTTTCAGTGTCAGGGATGGACCCCAGGGCCTTGCTGTTATGGCATGGGAGGCACAATTTCCTATGTACTAACAGTAAAAAAAAAAAATACACAAGAAGATACCAGGTTGAATGCAAGTAGAACACACTGGGATCAAAAGATGATAAAGACTTAAAAAAAAAGTAATGGATGGAAATGTTACAACCACATCCTTTAAAACCAGTACAGATGCTGGGTGTGGTGGCACACGCCTTTAATCCTAGCACTTGGAAGGCAGAGGCAGGTGGATCTCTGTGAGTTCAAGGCCCTCCTGATCTATAGAGTGAGCTCCAGGCCAGCTGGGGCTACAGGGAGAGCCTGTCTCAAAAAAATCAGTGTTACAGGATATAAGTAGGCCTGCAGATGCAGGTCAGTGGTAGAGTGCTTGTTTCTGAAATTGGCTTTGGTTTCTATAGTAAGCTGATTTCCAAGGCTCGTTCTTTCCCTGAGTCTTTAGGGTGATGTCTTCTACTTTGATTCTGCAGTATTTTTCCATCTGTGTCCATTTCCTCTCTGGTATGCTCCACCAGACAGGATGTCTGCATGTTGCTTTCTTTTTGCTCTCTTTACCATTCACCTACTTGTGTGCTGAAACCCTTTCTCACTTCAACAGAGGAAAGTCAATTGACAGATAACCCCTTGATCCTGATGCTGATGTCTTGTTGGCAACTGTCTAGTCAAGATCTGCTGGGCTCATCTGGGATCTTTCTCTGCTCTATCTTTCTGACTCTCTGGCATGCTGAATTGATTCAGTATGTGAAAATCTGCTGTCTCAAGCAGACCTGGGCTTTTCCAGCCCCTCGCAGCTTCCATCTGGTAACTAAACCTCCCAAGATGCTTGTGGTCCTCACCGTCTCCTCTGACATACTGGTACACTTTCTTGTTCATGGTTTGGCCATGCTACTCAAATAAAAACCTTGTGCTTGGAGTGTTTGTCAAGCTTGATCATTGATTAAAAAAAAACTTTGTGTTTTCATGCATGTATGTATGTGCACCATGTGCCTGCAGAGGCCAGAGAAAATGCCATAAACCGTTGAGAACTGCTTTGTGAGTGCTGGGAACTGAACCAGCTCCTCTACAAGAGCAGCCTTAATCAACGAGCCATTTTTCTAGCTCCCTATTTTTTTCCTTTTAGAGAGAGGAAAGCCCTGATTCACTAGAGTTGACTGACATCATTGATATTATTACATTACAAAACCATAAGTCTATAAGTCCGTAAGTCTATAAGTCTATTGTAACTCTTGCATATCTGTAAAACCAAAATAAAATAAAAATTAAACATATGCGAGTTTACTAAATCAATATAATTTAGATAAAATTATTTGTTATAGAGATTAAAATTTAGCTGTAATGAAATTTTCCTCACAATATGACTATGATGCTGATGGCACCAGAGGGGTTGTGTGTGTGTGTGTGTGTGTGTGTGTGTGTGACTGAGTACCTGTGTATGTGTGTGAGACTGAGTATCTGTGTGTGTGTGTGGCTGAGTACCTGTGTGTGTGCGTGTGACTGAGTACCTGTGTGTGTGACTGAGTACCTGTGTGTGTGTGTGAGACTGAGTACCTATGTGAGTGTGTGTGACTGAGTACCTGTGTATGTGTGTGTGACTGAGTATCTGTGTGTGTGTGTGTGGCTGAGTACCTGTGTATGTGTGTGAGACTGAGTACCTATGTGTGTGTGTGTGACTGAGTACCTGTGTGTGTGTGACTGAGTACCTGTGTGTGTGAGACTGAGTACCTATGTGAGTGTGTGTGGCTGAGTACCTGTGTATGTGTGTGTGACTGAGTATCTGTGTGTGTGTGTGGCTGAGTACCTGTGTATGTGTGTGAGACTGAGTACCTGTGTGTGTGTGTGTGACTGAGTACCTGTGTGTGTGTGACTGAGTACCTGTGTATGTGTGTGAGACTGAGTACCTGTGTGTGTGACTGAGTACCTGTGTGTGTGTGACTGAGTACCTGTGTGTGTGCATGTGACTGAGTACCTGTGTGTGTGTGTGACTGAGTACCTGTGTGTGTGTGAGACTGAGTACCTGTGTGTGTGTGACTGAGTACCTGTGTGTGTGTGAGACTGAGTACCTGTGTGTGTGTGTGTGAGACTGAGTACCTGTGGGTGTATGACTGAGTACCTGTGTGTGTGTGTGACTGAGTACCTGTGTGTGTATGACTGAGTACCTGTGTGTGTGTGACCTGAGTAGCTGTGTGTTTGTGTGAGACTGAGTACCTGTGTGTGTGTGTGTGTGTGTGTGACTGAGTACCTGTCCTACCCTGAGCTATGTGACAGCTCATTTTTCCACTACTTTTCTTCTATCTGCTGTAAAACTTTGACTTCTCAAACATACTATGATGTCTTGGCCTTGCTTTTCTTTTCTTTTTGTATGTAAATGCATGTGTATGTGTTCATGAATGTGCATAAGTGTACAAGTGCATGTGTGTGTATAGAGGCCAGACCTTGATGTCGGGTATCTTCCTCTGTTGCTCTCCACTTTTTTTTTTTAACAAAGTCTCAGTGAACCTGGAGCTTGCCAGTTGATAAGACTAGCTAGTCAGCAAGCCCCAGGGACCCTCTTGTCTCTCTGTCCCTCTTCCCAACATTGGGATTACAGCATATACCACCATGCTTTACTTTTTGACATAGGTGCTAGAGATATAAACATGAGTCCTCATGCTCATGTAGGAAGCATTTTGCCCCTGAGAGAAAATAATGAGAAGACTGAGGTAAGAGGTTTGAGAGTTTGAGGTTTCCTTTAGCTATACAGTAAGACCCTGCCTAAAACAAAATAAAACAACAGAAAAATAATGAAATTTACCATTTTCTTACTTCAGGAATAGATCAGGACCATCCTTTTTTCTTTTCTTTAGAATTATGAGTTGATAGCAGAATTATAATAAAGGATATGCTGGCTGAGGTTGCTTATGTATACTCACATCACTTCTACCTCACATGCCATCACTTAAATAGATCTCCCCAGTTCAGCCTGAGAAGGGATTGAGCTAAAATAGGGAAAGAACTCTTCCCTAGGGAACTGCAGTCTCTCCTGCAGCACACAGCTGGGGTTTGTAAGAGGACAGCCAGCAGAGACTAGTAACAAAGCTGTCTTCCAGTGGCTGTTGTGAGGGTGGAACAATGCCTGTAGCTGTGTCTGTACACCTTGGAGGATGGTAGTGTTCCCTCTGCTATTCCTGCCCTTAGACTGCTAGGCTGGTCTCTCAGGACCTCAGTCTTCTGTGTACAAAGCCCTTTAAAACCATGAGTGTCCTTGAAAGCTTGAGTGTAAAACCCTGCCCAGCTAGTCAGTTTCCATTGCAGTGACACACTATCAGCCTGATAGCACATTTACTGCCACCAACTGATCTCCTGAAAGATGAGAGCGCCTGGGAACAGATAACAGGAGCCCTTGGGCAAGGAACAGAGATCAGAAGACAGACCTCTGAGTCCTTGATCCAGGAGAGAAATCATTCCTGCTGTTTTTAAGAAGGTTCATGGTTTGGGGTATATGGTAATGACCATCCTAAGAATTTGATTAGCTAAGTAGTTATTATTCTTTTTTTTCCAGAAAGGCTAAGTAAAGGCCATAGATTTAGATTAACTCATTTGACTCATTTATTATTCAATTATCTTCCAAATAAAGCCATTTAGAAAAATGTTATCCCGGGTGTTATTGCCAGCCTGTGTTCCCTGCCCAAATGTAGTCAGATGATTAAGCAGAGACCCGGTGGCCAGTGTAATACTTTTTATATAATAAGGGCTCAGAAATTTATTTGTTGAAGATATATGGGCTGTGTATTCAGACAAAAGTATTATGTTCCTGGAAAAGCCATTGAAAACCACTGTGGCTACCTAGGCATGGTGGCACACACCTTTAATCCTAGCACCCCGGAAGCAGAAACAAGTGGCTCTATGTGAGTTTGAGACCAGGCTGGTCTACATAGTGAGGTTCAGATAATTTAGGACTACAGAGTAAGACCGTGCCTCTAAATAAGTAAATAAATAAAAGCAGATAATGAAGTGATTTTGTGCTCATTTCTTTTCATGTTCTGCTGATTTCTCTCACTAAATATTTAAAAATTGGTCAGTGCATTATCATTTTCCTCTAGGAAAATATTAATTTCTGTTTTCTTAAATATTTTACTTTTTAATTATTATATATGTGTATATATAAATGTAGGTTTGTTTACATGAGTGCAGTGCCCACAGAGGCCAGAGGAGGGCGTTGTATCCTCTGGAGCAGGAGTTACAGGCCATTGTAAACTGCCTGTTTGCGTATTGGGAACCAAACTCCAGTCCTCTGCAAGAGCAATATGTGTTCTTAACCACTGAGCTGTCTCTCCAGTCCGTCCGTCTGTCCTTCCTTCCTTCCTTCTTTCCTTTATTCATTTATTCATTCATTCATTCATTCATTCATTCACACACACAGTCTGTTTTTTTTTTATTTTATTCCTGCTTCCTCAAGTAGATTCTATTTTTGTAGAATCAATCTTCTTTCTTTTTTCACTGATTTTCAAAAGTATAAGTGCAGACATTACTTCATTCTGGGAAAAATGCTATTCTTTGGCTTGTCCAATAGACATATTCTTGACTGGGAAATTCCAGGAAAACGCCAAGATTTCAGGGTCCAGACCCTCCTGTGTGTAATTGAAAGCCAGCTTTTCTTTCCCTCTTGATGGCTCAAAATAAGCAACACTACTTAGACTGGTCCCATAGTATACAAGTAGGAATTACATATAAGAAATGGTAAATTAAAAGGCATTTAGGAATTGTTATGATTAAATATTTTCTCCACAAAGAAAAAAATGCAGAGTAGAGAAACTAGGTTCTTGTTTTTAGAACTGGAAGCTTTGGGGGTGGGAGGGATAGTGCAGTTCATACACGTGTTTCCAAAGGGCAGGAGTACATAGCAGTGGTATTCATTTTCATCTTCCCAGTAGAACGCTGCCAGTGTGCCAGGCTGTTTCTACTGTTAGGTGCTTTATAAGGACTCACACAGTCCTTTATACTGTTTGTTCTTTTGTGCTGTGCTTTGCTGTGGATGAGTTCGTGCTTGCCATCCCAGCACTGTGCTTAGCACACACAGCATGTGTACAAGTCATCAGGATTTCTTTTGGACCTCAGTGATTCTGGCAGGCATAAATCGCATTTACCAATTCTTACTGCTGTGGGTCTTGACTTGGACTAGAATGTTTTCATGTGAGTAAGGTACCAAAAGTTACCTTGTGACCAGCCATCTGGAAAGGTGAAATTTGGTGTCTGGTCCACCGAGCTGCTTTGGGTTGCAGGGTATGCAGTCATCTGTATTGTAGATGTACATGTGCAGAGATACTTGAATGACCAGTCTATTATCATGCGCTCCTTTCAAGGGCTGTCTTCAAGCCTTGAGATAGGGTGAGGCCCTCTCAGTTCAGCAGGTGGCGCTCTTTTACCTAGTTCACCGTGATGGTTGAAGGCCTTTCTGCCTCCTGTACCTCAGGCCATGCCGCTGGCTGTTGCGGGGAGGGAAACCTGAGTGAGGCCTTATGGGGTGGCATCAGTGCTGTGAGGCTGTGGCCTGACTTGGCACATCAACCTGTAGGCAGGACTGGTTCCCACCAGACCACAGCATCATTCTGTCTTCTTTGTTCTGGTGCCATTTGTAGCCCTTGAGAAATAGCTGAGAAGAACTAAGGGAAGACAGGTCACGCCATGGGTGTTCCAGAGGGTGCCACCAGCTCATAAAAATAGATCACGTAGACTTGGTGTCTCATGGTAGCGACAGAAAGAATGCTGGGATTTGCAGAAACACTGAAGCATGGAGAAGGAAGGAGGGGAAGAACAGCCCAAATGGGGGGCCTTTCTTCCTTTCTGTGTATACATTGTACTTGCATATGTGTGTGTAAAACTACATATTTTAATAATATGACACATATATTATATACTTATACACATGTTTCTATTTTTTAATATGTGATATGGAGTGTTTTCAAATAATCTTTACATATAGAATAGCTCTGAAAGAAGCAGTTGTGGCTAGAGAGAGAAACAACCTTGAGTAGGAAATAAGTAGGGGCTACATTAGAATTGAGGGAAGAAATCTGATATGTTGAATGAAAGCATGTATCAGCCAGATGTTTCTGAGTGCTTCATTCTATTTGTCTAACCTTTAGTGGAAAGGTTTCGAAGATATATGGATGCTTCAATTAGGAAGAATTTAAGTACCTGCTTTAATTTTCAGTGAAAGTTGTAAATTTTTGAGATAAAGTAGATAACGGCTGGCTGCAAGCTGTACTCTGCAGCAAATGATGATCTTCCTCCCCTCTGATCCTTCTGCCTTCACCTTCTAACTGCTGACATTGTAGATGGGCACCACTATGCTTGGTTTGTGTGGTACTGGGGATTGAATCTAGGGCTTCCTACTTGGTGGGAGTTCTACCAGTAGAACTACAGCCTCAGTCAGTAACTCTTTAAATACAAGGCGTTCTTGCCCGGTGTGGTGGCACTGGGGCCTGCCAAGCAGAGGGGACTGCCAGAGGCCCATCTGGGCCTCTGCCTTCAGACAGAGCATGGAGGAGGTATACCAGTATGCTTTACAGGCCTTTAGTCCCAGCACTTGGGAGGCAGAGGCAGGTGGAGCTCTGTGAGTTCAAGGCTAGCCTTCTCTACATATCGAGTTCCAAGCAAGCTGGGGCTATAGGAGACCCTGTCTCAAAAAAAAAAATATACAGAACAAAACAAAACAAAAACCAAACCAAACAAAAATAAATACAGGGCATTCTCTGAGATGCTTAGCTTTGCAAGGGGAATCAACCTGTTCTTGCCTGTGTAGGAGTACGGTTGTGTGTATGGTGGTAACCACCTTAAGGCTTGGTAAATAGTTTAGCCAACTGTAGGGGTTGGCTTCCCATATGGTATGCTGTTCATTGTTAGGAGTATGTGTATATGACTGATGGGTAAAGTGACAGGACCTTGATTTTTCTTGTCTTTTCCCCCTTTTATAAAAATAATTTTTTCTCGGGGATTTCCCAGGACCACCTGAAGCACAGCTACCCTGTGGCTGCCACTGCTTTTGCCATCCTTCAAAGACATGAGACACAGCTTTTCAACCTTCCATTATGGACTGAAGACTCATGACTCTCCAAGAATCCTCCAAACCTTCAGTGCCAGATGGGGACTGCTGAGACATCCAGCTTGTGCACTGAGCTGCTATTGAGGTTTTGGCCTCTTCAGAGTATAGACTGCTATCGTTGGACTACCCAGGCTATATCATGGAGACCAGTACAGGAAGATCAAGACAGGACGCGGTGCTTACTGGACCTCATTTGGTGACCATGGGAAGGGAAAACCCCAGTGTGGAGCACAAGGGCAGAACTGATGGTGGTTTGGGCTTGCCAAGGAGGAGACTTCAAACATGACATCTTTCAGCCTAATAAAGAAAAAAAAAATCATAAGCTGAAGATGCTAAAACCTATGATATATGTGGCATGCATATATGTATATTTTGGAATGATGGATATTGGAAGGAAGAACAACAACAACAAAAAGGCTGGGTCAAAGAACTGACTGAAGTGGTGAACTTCTGCTAGAAACAGTAAATTTCTGCATCAAGAATTTTGAGAGAGACTGAGAAAAAGATGAAAAACATGTCTAGCAGAATGCATGAGTTCTGGTGGGGTAGGGGGGCAGGGAGGGGAGCACCAGTCTAGATTTGATTTGAAATTTTGTATGAAATGCACAAAGCTTCAATAAAAAATTGGCTTTGAAAAAAAGTAATTTTCTCAAATAATTAGCAAAGATTTTCATGAGGATAAGATACACAGTCATCTCCCTGCCCTGCCCCCACCCTGCACCCCATGACCTACTTCCTGTTACTCCTTTTTCTCTCTTCACTGTTAACTACTCTGATACCTCCTTTAGAAGACAAGAGTCTTCGATACTATTCAGAGGATAGTTTTTAGAGCAGTAAATGAAACAGTAATTCAGGTGCTTGTGTTAGTACTCTCTTGGTCAGGACGTTCATCCAGGTGATTGTGTTAGTACTCTCTTGGTCAGGACGCTCATCCAGGTGATTGTGTTAGTAACCTCTTGGTCAGGACGTTCATCCAGGTGATTGTGTTAGTATTCTCTTGGTCAGGACGTTCATCCAGGTGATTGTGTTAGTACTCTCTTGGTCAGGACGTTCATCCAGGTGATTGTGTTAGTACTCTCTTGGTCAGGATGTTCATCCAGATGCTTGTGTTAGTACTCTCTTGGTCAGGATGTTCATCCAGGTAATTGTGTTAGTACTCTCTTGGTCAGGACGCTCATCCAGGTGATTGTGTTAGCACTCTCTTGGTCAGGACGTTCATCCAGGTCATTGTGTTAGTACTCTCTTGGTCAGGACGTTCATCCAGGTGATTGTGTTAGCACTCTCTTGGTCAGGACGTTCATCCAGGTGATTGTGTTAGTACTCTCTTGGTCAGGACGTTCATCCAGGTGATTGTGTTAGTACTCTCTTGGTCAGGACGTTCATCCAGGTGATTGTGTTAGTATTCTCTTGGTCAGGACGTTCATCCAGGTGATTGTGTTAGTACTCTCTTGGTCAGGACGTTCATCCAGGTGATTGTGTTAGTACTCTCTTGGTCAGGACGTTCATCCAGATGCTTGTGTTAGTACTCTCTTGGTCAGGATGTTCATCCAGGTAATTGTGTTAGTACTCTCTTGGTCAGGACGCTCATCCAGGTGATTGTGTTAGCACTCTCTTGGTCAGGACGTTCATCCAGGTCATTGTGTTAGTACTCTCTTGGTCAGGACGTTCATCCAGGTGATTGTGTTAGCACTCTCTTGGTCAGGACGTTCATCCAGGTGATTGTGTTAGTACTCTCTTGGTCAAGATGTTCATCCAGGTGATTGTGTTAGTACTCTCTTGGTCAGGACGTTCATCCAGGTGATTGTGTTAGTACTCTCTTGGTCAGGATACTTATTTTCAAAACTAAAATTTTACTTTAATATATTCAGTGTGTTGGGTGTTAGAGTCTTGTGAAAGTCCTTAGCTGAGCTGCAGCCATGCCAAAACTAATTTTTAAACTGTCTCTTATAATTTGAAAATCCACCCTTTTCAAAACCTGTCATTCCTGTAAAAACCATAGTTATCTTTAAGGAAAATATCAGTCCTATTTGAAGATGAAAATATATATTTGGATTGTATCATAGCTGCTGTTGTGAGACTATTAAATAGATAGTTTTATCTTCCCTAAATATGTTTCACTTTGGAAAGTGGTGTGGGGTGTTAAAGAACTCTGATCTCTTTTTGAGCAGGGTTGGGGGGTGTCATAAGTCCAGAGGGACAAAAATCTGTGTAAAAGGAAGTGTGCTCTGGTGGCTGCTGAGGCTCGCACAGTACTGGGCCTTTGCTTACCCTGTTCCCATGTCTGCCAGCCTTCTTGTTGAGCCCAGGGCTGGCCATGCAGTCAACCAGTGGTGGTCTGGGCTTCTCTTCTGGGTTCTGCAGAGGAAACTCTTTGGCTAATGCAAGTTCAGCATGTGTTCTCTTTGTTCTGCAACTGGTGTTGTGAGGGAGGCTAGTGCAAGAGGGTTGAAGAAGCAGGAGAGTGAAGGCTTAGCTGTCGGGCTCATGAAGGATGGCTCTTCCAAAGCAAACACCACTGAAATAGTCTCCAAACGGTCCACTCTATATAACGTCATACAGGACCCCCCCCCCTTGGGCTG
Organism: Rhizomys pruinosus; assembly: GCA_009823505.1. NCBI lineage: Eukaryota > Metazoa > Chordata > Mammalia > Rodentia > Spalacidae > Rhizomys > Rhizomys pruinosus. Next base: position 181,000 of record VZQC01011776.1, on the reverse strand, counting down.
TCATTCTCCTTTAAATGAATCACTTTGTATGCCTTGTGTTTTAATGCCATTCAACCTTAAATCCCATATGTGGGCCTCATCAGATCACGGGTGTTGGAGCACATGTGGCAGCCATACCTTTAAACACGCTTTGCCTCTGCCTCCTGAAAGTCAGTCTGAGCAGCAGGAAGAGGCAGCTAAAGAAAAGAGAGCTTCTAGATGATGATGATGATGATGATGATGATGATGATGATGATGATGACGATGATGACGACACAAGTGATGAGGACAGAGACAAGCACTGTGCCTAGTGATGTCTACATGTATTATCTAGTTTACTCCTCACATAATCCTGGGAGGTAGATACTGTGATTATTTCCCTGTTGTACGTGAGGAAAGTAGGTATCCAGAGATTAAGTAATGTGCTCAAACTGGCTAGCATGGAATAGGGCTTGAACTCAAGGTTTCTAAAGCCTAGAATTCAACCCAGGAGCATACTTAAAAGAAATAAACCCTCACCAGTTCTGTTTGCAAACAATACATTCCAGACATAGGTTCTCTTTGTCATCGGAATGTGTGCATTGCTTTCTGGAGCAGTGCTCCTACGTGGCTACTCGTAGCTTTTGTAGGTTGGAGCTCCAAGCTGCAGTAGACAGTGTTCAAGACTGTGTGCGATGGACTAATCAGAACAGACAACACACAAGAGATTTTTCTTTCAAATGACAATACTTGAAATATCCTCATAACACTGAACTGAAAAACCCGTCCCAGAGCTCTGGAAGTGCTCCACAGTCCCACGCCTGGCAGTAGTGTTTGCCAGGATCAAGGCAGAAGCTCAGGGCCAGACATGCCTGAGAAGCCGATCCCTGAGAAGCACTGTGAGTCACCAGGGCCTTCGGGAATTGGATTCCTAACTGCTGGCCAACTAATGTGCCCGTCTGATGTCCCTTGGAGCCAAGAAAATATTTCTGCTTTAGAAGTTTGAAATATAAAATGGCTTATTACAAATGAGCTCCTCTCAGGAGAGGAACTTTTTTTTCTCCTTTTTTAAAATTATTTGTTTATTTTTAAGGGATTCTACAATATAATAACACAGTTGTTTGCAGATAACATTGATGTTACTCAGTTTGCCATACAATTACATAATTGGTGCATTTTGCAAGTATCTATGTCCAAATTTTGAACAACCCAACATTCCCATAGTCCAGTTGGAGAAGCTTGTATGCACAGGCATGTTGATCAATTAGAAGTCCAGACTATATTCCTGTAGTCTCATGATTCACCCCTATCTCTCCACAGCCCTTACATTCTACCACGCCTCCTCTTCTGCAATTTGTTCCCTGGGCTTTGGGAAAGGGGCACAAGTGGGTGAGAAGAAAACAGTCTACTTTCTTTGGAGTTGTCATTTTGGACTCTAGTCTGTTCAGGTTGTTTCCCTTCATGGGTTGACAGCTTTTCCAGTGATATCTTTTTAGTCATACTAACAAAGCACAAGCAATTGGATGTACAGGCATTTAAGCAGTACTAATTATTATGGCAAGCTAAGCTGTGAGCATAGACACAGATGCTTGGATGGTATGCTAATCCGCAAACTGTGGTTTCTCTATAAAGGGTGACAAGTTCTTATTGTGGCTTATAACATCTCCTAACCACTAGAGGACATAAGCTTGTGGCATCCACTGTGAGTTATTCCTCCAAGGAGAGAGCTAATAGCCAATTAGATTTGGGATATATATAGACACTTGGCTGCCACTGTTGCACAGTATCTCCAGGCNACATTTTTCATGCTCACGCCAGGTCTTCAACAAACAGGGACTTACTGCCTATTTCTCCTTGCATATATCCCACTTATAGGCAAAAAGGCCTTTATAATTTGGGAGGGGGGGTTTGAATCCCTAGGCCAACATCTCCTTTTTAGGCAGAATATTTCATTGCTTTGGTGTCAGAGCTTTCCTGTAACTAATATATTTTGCTTAATTCACAGCTTATAAAGACTTTAACTATTGAATTTGGCTCTAAAAAGAAGAAATCTCCATTTAATTTAAAAGGTAAAATTGGGCCAGGCGTGGCGCACGCCTTAAAAAAAAAAAAAGGTAGTTATACCTGTTTTTATAAGAAATTACCACTGAACAATTGGCTGTATTTTACAGTTAGGGAATGATTTCATTACCATCGTGATTTTCTTTTTCCTATAAAGGGGGAGAGATAGGAAGGTTTTTCTCAGTATCTGGAAGGTAACTTTGTTAGGGCCCATTTTAAACAGTCAACCCCAATATAGTAATTCAGAGAGATGCTGAGTGTCTGTGACTCAGCAGTCTGAGGTTCCTCTTTCTTTAATGTTCAGCTGGGTCAGCCTCCTGCTGGCGCATTTACTAGTCCATCCTGCACATCCATAAGTTGTATGTTTTTCAGGCATTTAGATTTTGGTGATTTTTACCTGTGGGAACTTAAAATTCTCCTCCCATTGTTAGTTTTCAAGATCTCAAAAATTGAAAAATTTTATCAATAGATTTGAACACCAGAGTTCTTCCATTGTTATCCCAGAAAGGAATACTCACCCCCACCTCCCCACCCTCCCTCTTTTCTTTTTTTTTTTTTTTTAGGTTTTATGTTTGACCTATAAATGCCTAAATTGTATTACACATACCCATAAACAGAAAGCAAGGCGTAAAGTTTTCATTAAATGTTACCCCAAACTGTTTCTCATTGACTGTATGCACTTATTTGGGAAGGAAATTTAAGCTTAGTTCCTTTAAATTGTCCTATGAGGAAAAGAAAGTGTTATAAATTTGAATCTATGTATATTTTCAGAAAAAAATATAGAGGCCATTTGTGTACCTTAACCTAACAATACAAATGTTTAAATAAAAACATATTACAATCATTTTATATTCCCAATTAGTTCATTGTATTACCATTTTTCACCAAAACCTACACCAAAATTTAACTAATCTATAACAATTCACTAAGCCTTTAAAATATCCTATAACTTGGTGGATAAAGCTTGGGCAGAGTTTGAGTACCTGCTAAATAAAATTTTACCCAATAAACACTTTGCTCTTAAAGCTATATGACTGTGACTATGACTTCTACTTTATCTTGGGCAAGTAAAATTTTAAGCTTAATTCTTTTAAGTTGTCCTACAAGTAAAAAGAAAGTGTTACACTGTGATGTTGTATAAATTCAGAAAAATATAGAGGACATTTGTATACCTTTACCCCAATAAAATTTTCATAAATAAAACAACTAGCATGTTTATATTCCCAGTTATTCAAATGTATTACCATTTCACCAAAACCTACAACCAAATTTTAACTAATCTAAACATTCCACTAGGCCTTAAAATATCCCATACTAACTTTGGGGATAAAGCTTGGGCAGAGTTTGAGTACCTGCTAAATAAATTCTACCCAATATACACCTTGCTCTTTAAAGCTATATGGGACTGGATTTTATGACTTTCAGAGAAAGTTCAGTCCATTAACTTATATGGTTTATTTTGTATTTGTGTATAAATCTCTACTGAAATACCTCTCTATATAAATATATGTTATTTTTTAAGTATACCTTTTTAAACTGCAAATCTTACAGAGTGGATTTTAATGACTATCTTCCTCCAAGCTCTTGGCCTTCTTCAGGCCTGGCATGAAAACTTGCTTTAAGGACTTTTCAGTATCTAGCTCCTTTTTTTTTTTTTAGCACAGGCATCCTTCATATAAAACCAATTTGCAAGCAGTTGTGCCCCAGCCCACACAGCCCAAGGAGAGGAACTTTTTGAATCTAAGAAAATACAAAAATCTTGTGGACTATCTAGGAGGAAATCTGTAGCATTTAAAACATAAGTTGGAAGATATAAATTGTCTACTTGTTCTACTAAGAAGTACCTCCCAATTGTGTTATAGCTTTATGGTAATTGTTTTCATGTAATTGTTTTATGTGGGACAAAATACAGTCTGCCTCTGGAATTCCTAAAAATAACTACATAGCGCAAAAAAAAAAGTTTGTGATTTTTTTTTTTTTTTAGTATAGTTTCTCCCCCGCCACCCCAATCATTCTTTCCATTATTTAACTTCAGAGAAGACTGTGAGGAGGGAGGGAGCAGTGGAGACTCTAAAATGTTTTTATTAGACTTCACTTGAGGCTCTGTTACCACGTTTGCTATCTCAGTCCAGAGTTCCACATTCTTTAACCTGCTTTTTTCCCTGAATATGCATTCTGTTTATGTGCTGCCTCTGTGGGTGGGGCCTGTAGTGCCTTCCCTGGATCACTTGAGCATATAGACATTATTTTGATAAAGGTAGAAGTGTAATGTGATTGGACACCTAGATTTTCAGCGACCTTGTTCAGGGATCTAACAGACACTACCCCCCTTCACAAGTTCTCTCTCAGAGGTGCTTTCAGTCTATTTCCACAAGTCTCTCATCTTGCCCACATTAGAGTCCAGAACTAGCTAGTCAACAGAACAACAGGTAAAAGTCAGCAGAGAGCATAGGGAGCAAGCCTGGTATACACAGTGTGTCATTCTTAGAAGGATTTCCTTATAGGGTGGTACTTACTCCTTATTTCTAGATTGCCTCTTCCAAGTTGGAGCTGTATTTTATCATTTCAATAGTATCTGAAGACTAAAAATGCTTGGTGTCTGGGCGTGGTGGCTCACCTCTGCAGTCCCAGCACTTGGGATAGTTAAAGGCAAGGATTTGCATGAATTTGAGACCAATCCCCCACAGATTATCTTTTAATTAATTGATGTAATTCTTAATTGTTTTGCATTAAAATGTAGTGTTTTCACATGTCTCTCAGAAGGAGAGGCAGGCAGATTTCTGTGAGATGCAGGACAGCCTGATCTACATAGCAAGTTCCTGACAGCTAGGGATGAAGGGAGACCCTGTCTAAAAAAAAAAAAAAGTGCAATATTGTAAAAGCCAACTAATTGCCGCCTTGTTATGTTCTTCCCCTCAAAGAGAAGTGTTATTGAGTTGCCTTCCCATCCTTTTTCCTGCTTCAGAAGTAACTGCTTTCAGGTAGCCATGGTGACTCACACCTATAGTTCCAACTACTCTGGAGGCTGAGGCAGAAGGAGCTCTAGTTCAAGGCCAGCCTGGGCAAGATAGTCAGGCCTTGTCTCAAAATAAAAAGCAAAAAGAAGGCTGAGGGTATAGCACAGCGGTAGAGCACTCGCCTCACACAAGGCCCCAGGCTTAACTCTCAGCACCGCAAAAAAACCCAAACTAAAAACGAGATTCCACTTTCACCTCTTTGAGCTGGTAGTTTGATGTTTACTTCCCATCCCTCCGCAATAAGGGGTTTGTGTTCGGTGTTGGCTCTTCCCACCCTGGCAGATAGGATACAGCTCTTCTCCCTCCAGCCATCATACACATGTGTTCCCTTCCCAACATCCTGTCTTCTTGTTGTGGGCAATCCAATGTTAATTGAATCAACGTTCTTCAAAATTATATGCACTTGCTAGTAAGGGCTGGAGCCTCTTTGTAAAATTATGGTGCATTTTTATTTCTATTCATGTTATTTTTACTTGGAGTTACTGATGGTTTATTGTCCCCTTCCCTCTATTTTATTGGTTTTCTATGTATTTATCAACCCCAGGCTCTTTGAAAGTTGTTAAATCTCTTTCAAGGTACTCAGAACTTGTTTCTCAGTTTCATCTGCCTGATGCGCTGTCTGGGGGCCTCAACTCCTCCCTGGCACAGGCAGCTTGTTGTCCCTGGGTCCCAACCATGGTTTTGCAGGTGCCCTTTGCTGCTTTTTTGCCTCTTCTGAAGCACTTTACAGTGTGGTGACTTCCAAGGAACACCATGCATAGGAGGTAGTTTTTTTTTTTTTCTTTTTAAGCTCCACATGTCTGAAAATATGGGACCCTGTCTTTGTTCTCATACTTCTGAATTTCATATGCAGCCTGTCTTGGTGAACAGTTTCACTGATATCTTGGTGTTTTGTGTACAAACTTTCAGTCCAGAAACCCATGTTCCCTTTATTGCAGGGCAGCTTTTTGCTTTTATTTTTACAGCTGACAGTTTTTTCCTTCTATTTTCTCTGCTATGTCTTTTTGGTACTTATGCTACTTGTATTGGGCCTCCTAAGCTCTACTTTCATTTTTGTCTTCTTGTTTTGCTTTGGCTGGGTTTAATTTGGTGTTTTACTCTATCTTCTTAGAGATTCTCCTCACCTTTATATCACATATCATCCCTTAAATTCTTTTTCTTCTGTTATGATTTTTATTTTCTTTGCTCATGAATGGCCCTTTTAATACTCTGCTGCAGGACTGTAATAATTCTCTTAATTCTGGGTGTGTGTGTCTCAAGCCTGAAGTGTGATCACTGTCCTCTGGGTGGACTGTTTCTGCTTGCTTTGCTCTTGCTGTCGTGCATCCAAGGCACCGTGTTTAGACCATCAGCATTCAGGGGGGAGGGATCTAAGACAGAGCCTGGGAACCCAAGTGCGCCTAGGTGTGATAGGCCTCACCATAGCTGCTCACAGAAGTTGCCAGTGTCATCTGCTCTTAAGTGGTCATCCTTCTTCACTCTCCTGACTGGTAGGTAAAAGCTTCGTTACTAGCAATCTGGACCTAAATAAGGAAAGATGCCTGTGATCCTATTCTGTAGCCATGTGTTCATCGGGTCCTATTCATTTGCCATTTCCTCCACTGTTTCTACACCCTTCTAGTACAGACAGTGTCTTTTCTATGCTCTCTAGAAAGTAAGCTTACAGTTATTTTCCAGGGTCTGTGGAAGATGGACAGTCAGGACATATGTACGAGGCAGGGGAGGCTCTCCATGGATCTCAGAACTTTCACAGTCACCCAGGGAAGCTTAGCTCAGCATGCCCTCCATCCTAGAGCCTTTTGAGGCCAACTAGAAGTTAAAATGAGGCAGGTCGTACCACTCTCTACCACCCACAGCATGTAGAGATATGTCATCATTTGTCATTTTTTGGCAGTCTTTATATATCTGGCTACAGTTTGTATCTATTGTCTGCTGTTTTCTTTTTGTTGGCTTATGCTTTAAAAAAGCTTTTAGCTTTTAGCTGGGCACAGTGCTGCAGATTGGGAGGCAGAGGCAGGAGGATCAGTAGTTCAAACCCAGCCTTATCTATATGTCTCCTTACTGAGTTCACGTGACAGCCTGGGTTACCCTATCTCAACAAAACAACAGCAACAACAACAACAAAGTTAGCTTTTACTGTTCTTTAACAGGGAATAGGGAGGAAGTAAAGGGAGCCTTAGGCTTGCAGGCTTCCATTTTCACTGGGAACCCCCCTCATTGCTGCTTATTTACTTATCTCCCAAAGGTCTTATGTAGCTCAGGCTAACCTTGAACTCACTATATATTGAGGACCTCCTTGAATCTCCTCCTGCCTCTGAGTGCTGAGACTGTGGCTGAATGCTAGCTGCCATACATGTTTATACAGTGCAGGGGATGGAAAGCAGCCCCTAGCCCCAGGGCCTCATGCATGCTAGGCCAGGCCTCTATCTTCTGATCTACATCCCCAGCCCCTAGAGCTTGAATTGTTTTGAAAGCAAATCTCCAGTCACCCGCAGTAAATTCTCCAAAGTATACTTTAAAAAATGAATGATCCTAGTTCTTGAATTGAAAATTCAGTTATAGGGGCTGGAGAAATGGCTCAGCAGTTAAAAGCATTGGCCACTTTTGCAAAGAACCTGGGTTTGGTTCCCAGCACCCACATGGCAGCTACCAACAATCCATAACTCCAGTTCCAGGCATTGTATGCATGGGTACACTTACATATATGCAGGTAAATACTTGTACATGTAAAAATAAAATTACATTTTGGGATGGAAAGATGGCTTAGCAGTTAAGAACACTTGCTGCACTTGAAGAGGTCTGGGATTCAATTCCCAGCACCCACAGGATGGCCAATAGTTGTCAGGAACTCCAGTTCCAGGGGATCTGATGCCCTCTTCTTACCTCTGCAGGCATTGCATGCCAGAGGTGCACTTATATACATGCAGACAATATACACATAAAACAAAATTTTTTTAAAGAAAATAAAAAACTCAGTTATTTGATTTTTCCCCCCCTTTTTAGATCAAGGCCCTTCAAAACAGATATATATATATATATATATATATATATGTGTGTGTGTGTGTGTGTGTGTGTACTTTTATGTGTATAGATGTGTATGTGTGCATGACTCTTTTTTCTTTTCCTGAGACAAAGTTTCATGTAGACTAGTCTGGGCTCAAACTTACTATATAATCAAGGATGACCCCAAACTACCAACTCTTCTGCCTCCTTCTCCCACCACCATGCCTGGATCTATGCACAATCAGTTTATAGCCTACACTCTTAAAAAAGGGGGTGGCATGTTAAATTATATATTCAGATTTCAGAAACAGGAAATTTATCTCTCCACCTTTGAAGTGAGAAAAATATAAAATTGTCAGGTATTAGTTGTTTCTTTGATAAAGCTTTCTCTGAAGTCTAGACCAATAGAGATGCCCTTTACCTGGGGTGGAGAGCCCTGGATGTCATCTCAGCCCCATTGCAAACTAGTTGGGCATCCTTGGTTCCACAGACTCTCTACTCCTGCTTTTCATCTGCTCAGGGAGGAGTGGGAAATTAATTAAGCAGGTTAAAGGGAAGAGGTTAAGACCTGAACTTCCACAGCTAATTAGTTTTAGAGTTGGGACTAAAACCTGGGAGCTTCCCTTCCATAATTTCATGTTTTTTACTGTATCCATTTTAGATGGACTTGAATTGAATTTAAACAAAATAGTTAGATTATAGCACAGAAATGATCATTCCTCATTTGACATTTAATCAGTAGTTCATTAGCTATCAGTTGTGATTCTAAATACTATGCTAGGCAGTCAGAATAGGATCTGGTCTTGTGTCTATGAGGACATTCAGCATGTGCTTTTCTGAACTTGCAGCTGTGAGTGACCATCTCGACCACCTCCCTTTGTAGTTAGCCTCACTGATGGCTTTAAACTGATCATTGGAGGCTGGGCATGCACTCAGAAAATAGAAGCAGGTAAATCTGAGATAGTGGCCAGCCTGGTCTACTTGGAGAGTTTCAGGCCAGCTGGAACTACAGGGAGACCCTGTCTCAACCACTCCCCAACAAAACAAAACAAAACCCAACCCCAACCCCAACCCCAACCCCACACAAAACAACACAAAACAAAACAAAACACTGATCATTGCAAGAGACCCAAGCCCACTTGGAGGACTCAAGAGCAGCATCTTTCTTGTGCTACCCCTGAGGACTACATTCATGCCCTTCGGGTTGTGTGACCCATCTCTAAGAGTGGGCTCGGCTAGCTTGTCCCACAAGCTCTCCAAGAGAAGAAATAGTATCTGATATGTTTCAGAATCACACAGTGGCCACATAACAATTGCTTTCTGTTCATAGGGTGCTCAAGCTGGCATTACTATGTGACCATGCCGATGCCAGCCTCCACCTTCACAATTGCCATAGGATGCTGGGCAGAAGTGAAGCCCAAGATATGCCCAGCAAGTGGTACGGCGACCAAGAAGCCCTTCCCACCTTCTGAGGCTGACTTCAGGTTGGTTTGGGGAATCTTCTGATTCTGCTCTGTGATTGGGAGTGTCCCTGTTGAGAAACCAGATCAAAATGGGATTAATCAAAGCAGGGAGAGGCCTGGAAGAGTCAAGTTAGGAGGCAGAAATAGAGGTGTGGTCCATGGGGAAAGAGGGAAGAAAACATGTGAGAGATCCTCTATCAATTCAGCAGAAATATTTTTATTTTATTATTTTGTCTTTTTGAGACAGGGTCTCCCTGTAGCCCCAGCTGGCCGGGAACTCACTCTGTAGACCAGGCTGGTCTTGAACTCTGCCTGCCTCTGCCTCCTGAGTGCTGGGGTTAAAGTTATGTGCCACCACACCCAGCCAGTTTGAAGTTTTTAAAAATTAGCACAGGTTATTGGATTTTCACTTGCAGCCTCCCAGAGGTTCCTGTTTTTAGCTTTGGGAGCAGGGGAGAGCACCTGGCACAGAAGGGGCCGAAAATGCGGGGCATGGTTTCCTCCTAGGCCTTGCACACTCAGCTCTTTCGAATTATTTTTCCATCTTACAGAAATTAAGTACCTTCTGATGGAGACAGTCCAGAGGAATGGTACAGATGCTTACTTTGTCCTTAAAGACCAACTAAGGCCCTTGGGCTATAGCTCAGGTGATAAGTACTTATTCAGCATGCGTGAATCCCTGAGTTCCATGTCCAGCACAATATAAACCAAGTATGATGGTGCACACCTATACTCCTAGCACTAAGGAGATAGAGTTATCAAGATTATACGTTTAGAATCAACCTGTCTTAAACAAACAAGACAGACAGAAAGAAAATCAGCTAAGACGTTTGGTGCAGATTCCCTTTGTGTTGGTCTTACTCTTCTGTGTCGCTTGTACGCTAGTCCGCTCACCACAGTGGCTGTGGTTTCCATGTGTTCTCTGCTCTGACAGGCATGGCTTACTGCCTACATTTTCCCTTTCTGGCAGAATGGAGCTAATTTCTACTTCTTGCTCAGTAAGTAATATGTCACTTTGGGACTGTCTTTGCTGACATTTCTATTTTATGTAGCTCAGGAAAGATTATTAGATTTTACTCACATCCTCCTGAGAGAAGAATGGAATTATGAGCAGAGGTGAGCATGCTACTTTCATGCAGGGACATTTAATTGCATATGAGACCCTTTAGCGCTCCTTTCCACTGCTCTGGGACCACAGAGTAGGCTTCATTTTGTAATTGTGAGTATCCCAAATTTCTGAGTGAGGAAGACAGGTAGGTGCCCTAGAGTTATTTCTACTTGGCCTGAGAGAAAAACATCCTTTACTGTGGCAGGTCACAGGACTGCTTCACCATTTTTGACTGCAGCAGATCCTAGCTGACCCCAGCTGATACAGAAGCCATCAGTTACTTGAATTCAGGGCCCATCTTGATCCCATTGTTTTCTCTTTCAGTCCTGAAGATAAACTTGTAGGAGACTGACTTCCATGCCAGGCATGGTGGCCACTCCCTTAATTCCCAACACTGGAGAGGCAGAGGCATCTGATCTACATAGCGACTTCCAGCCAGCTGGGGCTATAAGGAGGCCCTGTCTCAGTAAACAAACACAAAAAGAGATTACCTCTGGTTTTCCTGGTTATAGATGAGTTCAGTGAGGCTGAGGAGCAGTGTTTTCATGATCCTATACCTCTGAGGAACAGTGTCTGCCAGCACACCCATGTCTGACTCCCCAGAGAGGGGGCTCAGAATCTTACGTAGAGACTTTTATTTTTTTTAATTTCTATTTATTTTTTTATGTGTATGAATGTACTGTCTGCATGTAGGTTTGTGTACCTGTGTCATGCAATGCCAAGGTCAGAAGAGGGTGTCGGATTCCCCTGGAACTGGAGTTAAAGATGGTTTTCAGCTACCATGTGGGTGCTGGGAATTGAACCTGGGTCCTCTGCAAGAGCAATTGGCGCTCTTAACCACTAGGTCATCTCTCCAGCCCCACCTAGAGACTTTTAAAAAGTGAATATGACATCAGAGCCACCGTCTCACCTAGAGAGTACTGCCATGATCCAGCCATTGATACAGACTGGAGTGTGTCCTCAGAAAACAAGGTTGAGGGCTGGTAAAGGCTCTTGTTAGAGAGCTGGACAAGGCACTTGCCACCAAGCTGATGAGTTGAGTTTGAGCCCCAAACTCACACAGTGGGATGAGAGAGCTGACTCCTGAAAGTTGTCCTCTGATCTTTGTGTACCCGCCTCTCCCTCTCCCTCTCCCCTCCTCCCCTCCCCTCTCCCCTCCTCCCCTCCTCCCCTCTCTCTATGCCCAAAGTGCCATATTACTGACTGGATATGACACTTTGGGTACAGGTAAGCTTTCTTCTTTTTTGTAGAATGAAGACTTATTTGGGGGTTCTCAGTGGTAAAGAAATGCTCTGTTCTTCCCCTATGTCCTCAGGGCTCACTGATGTCAGGAGAGTGCTGTTGAACAAAGTGTGCCTTAGGAAGGCCAAGAGATGGGGTGGGTAGTGGTTCCGGCAGCACACTGCCTTTGTGCTATCTCAGTCCTGATTAGAGCAGCTGGAATTGCTTCTCACTTGCATCTGTTATTGCCAAGTTAAATGGGGAACAGGGAAGAGCTGTGCCTAAGATTGCTGTTGGGGTTTGGGGGAGAGAGTAAATCTCATTCTTCTCTTGCCTCCTATGTTTCAAACCATTTGAGAAGCAGACAGAAGAAAATCAAGGCTGAGGTATGATTACTGACAGAAGTTGAGGGGGTACACAGGCGCAAGGTCTGAATCCATTTTCCAATACTTCCACCCCTTAGACACCCCTTAGACAACCAAGTCAGTTATGAACCAACTAGGCTCCACAGCACAGATACCCAGCCTAACACCTGAACAGACAGCAAAGATTCTCATTGGGCATGCAGGTCCAAAAAGTTAGGTCTGGATCAACCCAGCTAATAGGGAAGCTGGAGGAGGTCACCTGTGTCATTCACTCTCTGAACTGTATTCTCTTGTACAGAGGCTGGAAGTAGCTGTGGGTGGGCTGGGCTTTTCCACCGGCTCTTCGCCCACAAATGGAGGGAACGTGGAGTTTCCTTTTGTAAATCAGGGCACTTGCCCATCAGAAATGTGATATGACAAAGCACTCGCTTACCTTTTCCTTCCTTGTGTGGCTTCATGCTTCACGCAGGCCATCTCTGGTTGTCAGAGGGTAGCCTCTGTTTCTGATCATGAAGTCTCTGCTCTGTGCTAGGTTTGCCGGCAGAGGTGCTCTAAGATGGCCCATCACACTTCTGGTGGTGTTTCTGGTTATGTTGACATCTGGTGCTTTTGCCCTCCCAGCCCTCTTTTCTACCAGTTTAATTCATGCAAATCTAACTTTTATAGAACCTTATATACCACAGGCCTTCATTTGCCTACAGTGTTCATCTGGATTTCAGAAATTTGCCCAAAGGATCGGTCACTGAACTTTTGATCACTGTTCATATGGGCTAAATTACAGGAAGAACATTCCTTCTTCCAGTTCATTTCATACACACTCCAGCCCCCTCTGTTGAATGTTTTAGTAAACATATTAACTATATGGCATTGAGATAAACTGCCCAATGTATATTGATTTTATTTGGCTCCATCCACAGGAGAGTCCTTTATTATATTTAACCTCTTGAGGGACCATACAGCTTATGCATTGCATGGAAACTTGGAGAAACTCCAGCAGAATGCAAGCAAAAGTGATTAAAGGCACCAGAAAGCAAATAGGCACTGTAATAAAGACATGAGGCATTGAAATTATGGATTCCAAAAGAGAAGACGTGGGGGGGGGTAAGTAAGGGTCATCTCTAGGATGTAAAAACTGAGGGACACTGCCGTGAAAGGAACAGAAAGCATCTTTGAGTTTCCTTTGGGTCTGTGAAGTCTGTTGATGACATTACACAAGTCCTGCATCCTCTTGGCTTTCAGATACAAGGCTGCTATATGTAGCAGAGCTCTCGAACTGAACTGCCATAGAATGTTCCTTCATGCAGAAGAAACCTTGGGAACCATTTCAGTGTATAATTAACACACAATGCCATGTATAGATCTTGAGGATTTGACTTGAGGAATTTCTGACCATTATGTACACAGCCTGATCCAGAACATTCTGTCACTGCACAGTGGTCCCTCCCACCCCTTTCTTTCCTTCTCTCTTCCAGTAGCCACACTGGTAAGATGTGGCAGAGGTGAGGAAAAAGAGGCCCCAGCTTACTGAATTGCTTGCCTTGGGTCACAGCGGGTGTAGGCACAGCCAATGAAGCTGAGATTTTCTGGTCCCCACACAGGAACTCGGCAGTGGCTTCCCTCATGCATTTGTTATTATTATTAGGACTTTCACTGGCCAATGATTGCCTTAAAAATCCCAAATTTTCTCCTATGCTTTGCTTATTGGAAATACTGAGTCACACAATTAGCTGTAATCATTGCCATTAGTTAGACGAGTGTCATGTGTGCCTAGAGAGAATCTGTTTCATCTTTTACCTTGAACACATGGGCTTCTTTGGTATACCTTTAGCTACCTCAACTGTCTCTAACCTTTACTTTTCTTGGTTATAAGAAATAGTCTTCCTTCCTGGGAATAGGCTGTGTTTCTAGAGGGAATGCCTGTTCACACTGTGGCTTTGTGACACACAGACCTTAAATGCACTCTTCAACTTTGTCAAGAAGATTCCTGTTATATTTAACATGATCTGAAAGATCTTATTCTACACTGCTTAGTTTTAAGTTGGTTGTTTGTCTATGTATACTTTGAGGTGTGGTCTTGATATGTTATCCAAACTGGCTAGAACTCACCATGTAGTTTTTACTGTGTAGTTCAGGCTGGTTTCCGTGCCTGATGTTCCTGCCTCCAGCTTCCTTCTGGTGCTGAAACCCTCGGTGTGTAGGTATGTGCTACCACACTCATCTTCTGAAAGCCCTTTCTATTGTTTTGTTTTTATTTTTGCTTTTTGAAGCAGTGTCTCATGTATCCCAGGTTTGCCTTAAACTCCTTGAGCCGATTCTCCTGCCTCTACCCTCCAAGCTGAGATTAGAGACTTATAGGTGTGTGCCATCACTCCCAGCTTGTGAGAGCTTTCAAGTAGTGTGTTATTTAAATTAACACAGACCATAATGTTCTTGTGTAAACACATCAGAAAATGTACCAAGGTTTTTCACCTATTAAGCAGACCTTGCCATTTTGTGAGACCACCAATGGAACTGGTGCACCAGAACAAAGCTGAACAAAGGTGGACATTATAGCCAAACAAGTGTCTACAAGTGACACCTTTGCTTTCTTTTCTGACAGAGCAAAGTTATCAGCCGAGGGACTTTGGCTAGAGTTCAGTGTCAGCAAATTATATTCTTGCTGTCACTTTATCCTGACAGTTTTTATGGATTTCCATTTTTCTCACCCTCAACCATAATAAAGCAGCACCAGGGCTAGAAGCTGCAGTCCTTGAATCACAGGGGCAGAAGCTGCACTCCTTGAATCACAGGGGCAGAAGCTGCACTCCTTGAAGCCCGGAGACAGACACTGAGGTCTGTTTGCATGACTACAAGCTGTGCTACTTGAAGCTCGGGGGCAGACACTGAGGTTGGTTTGCATGGCCCTGTGAATCTCTTGAGTGTAGGGCAGACACTGAGGTTGGTTTGCATGGCCCTGTGAATCTCTTGAGTGTAGGCCTTGGATGAGTGGAAGATTCTTCATAAATCTGAAGAGGAATTATTGTTGCAACCTGCCCAAAACGGGACAGGCCAGCATTTAAGGATTTTTTTTCTGTATTTACTATGAATCATAGGAGCACCCACAGCCAAAATTATAATTTGTAATTTCAAGTTACAGGGGTTTTCCATTGTGTTTGAATAAAGGACATACTAACAGATGAAAAAATAGAGCTCTCTTTGATGTAGGTTTCTTTGGCTAGATAAGTTCTCTTGGGGCCTGTGAGTCAGGTTCTAGGAATTTTCTTTCGGCTCCGCCTTTGCCTTTCAAGGAGTAACTGGCAATAATGGTCAGATTTGTGCTGGCTGGACTCTGGTCTGTTTCCTTAAAAGGTTGACTTGGTTAAATTTATACTGAAAGCACATTGGAACGGGGCTGGGGTGTAGCTTAGTTGGTAAAGTGCCTGCCTAGCATGAAGAAAGCCCTGGGTTGAATTCCTAGCATTGCTTATACCAGGTATACAATTATAATAGCACTTGGGTTGACACAGAAGGATCAGGAGTTCAAGGGTAGCCTGAACTGCATAGTGAGTTCAGGGCTAGCCTGGGTTATATGAGACCCATATACTGGGCATGCACCTGTAATCACAGCACATGGAAAGTCGCAGGAAGAGCAGGAGTTCAAATCCAGCCCCAGCTACATTGTGAGTTCAAGTCTAGCCTGGATGATTTAAGACCCTGTCTTAAACAACCAAAAATAAATAAATAGTAAAATGGCTGTCCCACTGGCTCTTTTCTGAGTTATGAACTCTAATTATTTGGCAATTTGAAGATTTTCCCAGTGCTGAAAGCATATTACTAAGGGCAGAATTTGCTTATATTTGGCTGGGAGATAATTTTATTTTTATGAACATTACCCTTCCACCCATGTTTATTCTTTTATTTTATTATTTTTTTTTTTTGTCTTTTCGAGACAGGGTCTCCCTGTAGCCCCAGCTGTCCTGGAACTCACTCTGTAGACCAGGCTGGCCTTGAACTCACAAAGATCCGCCTGCCTCTGCCTCCCAAGTGCTAGGATTAAAGGCGTGTGCCACAATGCCTAGCTTATTCTTTTATTTTTTGTTTATTTTTCTTTTCTTTTTTTTTAAATTTTTTATTTATTTCTGTATGTGTATGAATGTACTATCCACATGTAGGTCTGTGCACCCATGTCATGCAATGCCGCGGAGATCCGAAGAGGGTGTTGGATTCCCCTGGAACTGGAGTTCTCCTGGAATTGGAGTTTCAGACGGTTCTCAGCTGCCATGTGGGTGCTGAGGATCGCACCTGGGTCCTCTATAAGAGTGGTCAGCACTCTTAACCGCTAGGCCATCTCTCCAGCCCTTATTTTTATTTTCATATGAGTGTACTGTCTGCATGCAGGTTTGTGTCGGTGTAATGCAGTGAAGGTCAGAAGACAGTGTCAGGTTCCCCTGGAGCTGGAGTTAAAGAAGGTTCTCAGCCGCCATGTGGGTGCTGGGGATCGAGCCCGGGTCCTCTGCAAGAGCAGTCAATGCTCTTAACCGCTAGGCCATCTCTCCAGCCCCCCACCCATGTTTATTCTAAAACAAAACAAAATCTTTTAGTTTCACATGGCTCAGATTGAAGTTACTCAGTCAATTCAAGCATATCAATAAATATTTTGATCTATAAATTTCCATTGCTGTCCAAAACCAGACAAGCCAAGAATTCAGATGAACTGTCTGCTTATGAGCCTGTCTGAACCACTGTCTCCTCAAAGTTGTCCATACCTGCTAACGATCTTCGCCTCCGTGGCAAGAATAATAAACATGACTTACCATTAACTGCATCTGTTCTTGTGTTGTTCCCAGGTATGCTGACATTTGTGGTCACATGGAGTACCCCTGCCGCTTCCAGAATACCTCTGCTGCCACCCAGGAGATCATTCCTCATCGAGTCTTTGCCCCACTGTGCCTTGAGGGTGCCTGCCAAGAGACCCTTCTGTGGCTCATCCCTCCTTGCCTCTCAGCTGCACATTCTGTCCTAGGAACCCACCCATTCTCCCGGCTGGATATACTCATCGTCCCTGCCAACTTTCCAAGTCTGGGGATGGCCAGGTATGCTGCTCTGCTATGGCACTAGGAGTGCATCTTTTGGAGTCTAGGGGCTGTTTCTTGCTATTTGTGAACTCTGTCAGTGATTTCATTTTCTTACAATAGAAGGGCCCATTTGTTCATTCCTGGATATCTTACTGCTTTGAGCAAGAGTATTCAAGTAGATCCCACCAAGCATGAGCCTGCGGGCATATATCCATGGCTCCATTTAGACTGTCTTGAACATGAGCAGCTCACATGTGACAGGGGTTGAGAACACACTGTACCCCCCAGAGTGATGTATGTTGGGTCATAGCTGATCAGTGGCTGTTAGCTGGGGTGATGAGAGCATAATGCTAATGAGTCCAAGGTCGTTTCATCAGTTTCTGGGCACAGTAACATGACCTGGTCCCAGAGCCACAGGCTGCTGGCTTAATCCCGACCAGCTGTCTCAGCCGTTCTCACCATTGGTCACAAGGCAACAACTCGAGAGCCCCATGTCAGAGAGACTGTGGATGGATCAGCATAAATCCATCTCACTGCTGGAAAACAGCTCCAAGCAGATGGCGTACTGTGGGGTTGGGGTAGAGATTACGACATGTCCATTTTTAATATCGTAAGTATATTTTCTTACTGTGCCTCGATTTAGTTCCTACAAAAAAGAAGACCTGCAAGTTGAATCTTTCCTCCAAGTATTATTTACAGCTAAGTTCACTTTAGAACACCACTGTTCTCTCAGTGGTGGGCAGCTAGCTCTGCTCTGCTGAGAACAGACAATGTACTTTGGTTATACTTCTGTTTGCAAACCTTAATCATTAACAGTGATTATGCCTGACTAGGGATGGGGAAAATAAGCTCATCAAAACATGTGACTTTAAGTTTTTCCCTATTAGTCAAGGAAATTCCTGCTGCCAATTAATTTCCATGCTTTTGAACAGCTGTCATTTGTGGTGTTTTCCCTAAAAACTGCACACATTCTTAGTAAAATCCATGAGTAAAGAAGAACTGACCAGAACATTTGCTTTTGATCTTTACTACACACACATATTTTTTTAAAGGCTGGCTGGCTCACTTAATCCTTGAGGAGGTCTGAGAAAGGCATTTAGGCTGATTTTTATCCTATATTTATAAAGATAATGGGAATGTTGAAACTAGGATAATTATATATATTTGGTTACATGCATCATATAATTGACTTGATGTCTATATATAGAATTTATCTTAACAAGGGGGGCTTCTTTGGTCCCTTTGAAGAGTCTCCTGGACTTAATTTAAGTAGGGTTATTGGTGAAGAAAGGGTTGTTCATTAAATGCTTCTCATTTGTATACAGTTTTGAGGAGCCATATTTCTGGGAATTTTTAGCACTTTATGAGAGTTGTAGTTTTTCAGAGTGTGTTTGTTAATAGTTCCAAGTTCTGGCCTGGGGGAACCAAAGGCAGAGGTACTTGTCATGCACAGGATCATACTTCTAGAGCTCCTTCTGTCAGTTTGCCTTCACTAGAGTTTGTTGACCTGCAGCCCATTCTATAAAGCTTCTCTTCTCAAGATTGCACGCCCAAGCAGGTAGACTGTGTGTTTTCTGCTTTTCAAGATGTTTA
Source organism: Rhizomys pruinosus (assembly GCA_009823505.1). Lineage (NCBI taxonomy): Eukaryota > Metazoa > Chordata > Mammalia > Rodentia > Spalacidae > Rhizomys > Rhizomys pruinosus. The sequence continues at coordinate 162,157 of VZQC01011776.1, read as the reverse complement.
GGTGAGTCAAACATGCTTAACGCTGTATTTTTGTTTTTTTTTGTCTTTTTGAGACAGGGTTTCTCTTTATTCTTAGCTGTCCTTGGAGCCCACTATGTGGACCAGGCTGGCCTTGAACTCACAGAGATCTGCCTACCTCTGCCTGCACCACCACACCTGGCTTAACACTGTATTTTTATTTTCTTTTTATTTTTTTATTTATTTTTTATGTGTATGAATGTACTGACTGCATGTAGGTTTATGCACTCATGTCGTGCAATGCCACAGAGGTCAAAAGAGGGTGTCGGATTCCCCTGGAACTAGAGTTAAAGACGGTTCTCAGCCGCCATGTGGGTGCTGGGGATCGAACCCAGGTCCTCTGCAAGAGCAGTCGGCACTCTTAACCGCTAGGCCATCTCTCCAGCCCCAACACTGTATTTTTAAAATAATAAACTTAAATACTTAAAAATAAACTTAATAAACTTAAAAATAAACTTAATAAACTTAAAAATAAACTTAAAGGTCAAATGGTACTGGGTACGAATGTCAAAAACTGGAATGGTGATGACTTAGCAGCAACAAGACTTTGTTTATACCTCAAAACAGGAGAATATTGCATTTAAAAATCTGTGCTTGTTTGCCCATCCCACCCCTGCCCTTCCATTGTAGCTGTGGGACCGGGAAACAGTCTGCCCTCATCTAGGTCTTTTCCTGGCCTTCACTGCCGTGCTTTGCGTTTGCGCTGTGGAAGGAGGGTTGTGGTACTTACACTGCCAGTTGGTGTGGGAAGTGGGGAGGGCTTGCTCTGTTTTTCCAAACTCTGACTTAAATTGATTCCACTTGCTGGGCTTGCCTCTGTTGAGATCCCCACACCTTGAGCCCCATGCGGCTGTGTGCCGTTGATGACACACCCAGCTACTGGGGCCCTGCTGCTTTATTTATGCTCAGGGCTTTGCGTGGGGTTCTGTGGAGGGAAGCTGAAGCAAAAGTGGCAGGCACCAACTTTGTACCCTACACAGGGACAGAGAAGCTCCAAAAGTGGCAAGCACAGAGGCCAACTCTGTACCCTACGCTGGCACAGAGAAGCTCCAAAAGTGGCAGGCAGGTCCCAAAAGACCTCTGCACTGAAACTCACCATCATCGGGATGATTACGGTGTGCTGAGGGATCAAAGGGTTTCTTGGTAAATTAACTGACTCTTTCCTGAATCCCTGTTTTATAAACATGTATGCAGGATCATAAATTCTGTACCTCTGGGCTTCTTTAGCGATTAGGTCTTAATTATAATGAGTACCATTTTTGGCAAATGGCATTCACCATTCCCATATGAACTAAAACATGCAAATCATTAACTGTGTTAAAGGTTTTAAATTTTTTTTGGATAACACACAATGATTTCACTATATTTTAAATATTATTCATCATAGCTTATATGAGTATGCCTGAAGTTCTCAGATTCTGCTTTTGAGTTTAATACGCTATTTCAGTGAAGTGAGAAAAAACATATTTTTGCAACCTGAATACATGATAATGACAAATTGAGCTCCAGGCCACCTGGGACTAAAGGGAGACCCTGTCTGAAAAATACAAAAAAAAAAAAAAAAAAAAAAAAAAATACAAAAAGAAAAAGGCAAATAATACCTGGCACTTTAGAATCTGTACTTTTCAGATGGAATAGTAAAGTGCTTATCAGTAGTGGACTTCATAATTTTTGTCACCTTTTAATATACGAGCCATACTTAGCAACCCTCACCTCTGTCCCTGGCCTTTTCTGAATCACTGCTCAAAGAGAGAAATGCTTTCATTCAGTTGTGATTCTAAAAAGAACTCAATACTTTCCCTTTAGATATTCCACTGACCATTCTATTCCCATACTTTTCTCATTGATATATGTGGGATTTCTGGTTTTGTTTCATCTAATTTCTGCCTTCCATAAGTACTGAATCTGTTCTATGAGGAGCTGTGGAGTGAGTGAACATGTCTTGAATTACAGACTGTCATGCCCACATAAAGACGTGAGTGCATTTTAGATAAGCTTCCTGTGTACAGAAAGCCCGCCTCTTGTAGGTATAATTAATACTATGCCATTTTCAATATGACCTCTTGCATTCTCAGTGTTTCAAGTACAGATTGAGTAGCAAGCCTAATTTCCTAGCATTGAGAAGTACATGAGAGGAACTCGTCATCACACTCACACTTCTTGTTATCCCAGCAATAATGTTAATGGAATAATGTCCTAGAATTAGATTTATGACAGTTGCTTAAAAATTAACACCTCAATCTTACCTCTGTTCATGTTTATAATAAATACTTTACCATTTGTCTTTCAACCATTCACAATTACATGTCACGAAGCATAATTAGGTTGGCAGAACTACCCCCACCCCCACCCCATTTCAAGAATCCTGCACATTATCTCAGAGTGGTGGTTTTTTTTTTTTATTGGTTACATCACTAAGTGCTTTCTAACTCTGCTCTTTACATGTTAGCATTGCCCCTAGTCCCACTGGGAAACTGTGGAGAAGAAAATGGAGGCAGGTTGGGGGCTGGAGAGATGGCCTAGCAGTTACGAGCACCTCTTGCAGAGGACCCAGGTTCGATCCCCAGCACCCACATGGCGGCCGAGAGCCGTCTGCAACTCCAATTCCAGGAGAACTCCAGTTCCAGGGGAATCCAACACCCTCTTCTGACCTCCGCGGCATTGCATGACACGGGTGCACAAACCTACATGCAGACAGTACATTCATACACATACAGAAATAAATAAAATTAATAGAAAAAAGAATACAAAAAAAAAAAAGAAAGAAAGAAAATGGAAGCAGGATGGTTAAAGCAAGTTGGCAAAATCTGCCCTGACCTCTTTCCACTGGTTCCATATCAGACTGCTTGCTCATTTGTTCACTGTTTATTTATTTGTCTTCCAGTGTGTTTCTATGTGGCATGTATATTAGCTGCCATGGAGTCCTTACAATGCTGAGCCTATAAGGGTGAACAAAATTGATGAGATCTTTGTTCTCCATGGAATGGACATTCTAGTAGGGAGGAAATAGAATACATGAAAACAATGAAGATGTGTGTTATGAAGAAAATAAAACCATGCTGGGCGTGGTGGCGCACGCCTTTAGTCCTAGCACTTGGGAGGCAGAAGCAGGGAGATCTCTGTGAGGTTGAGGCCAGCCTGGTCTACATAGTGGGTTCTAGGCCATCTGGGGCTACAGGGAGACCCTATCTCAAAATAAATAAATAAATAAATAAATAAATAAATAAATAAATAAATAAATAAATAAATAATACTACAGGGAGACCTGTCTTAAATTAATTATTTAATTAAAATAAAACCAAGAAAACCCAAGAATAGGAGCGAGGGCCCCTTTGGGTGGGCTCAGACCATCCACCAGCACCATCTTCATACCCATGGGACGAAAGCAGACAGCCTCTAGGAAGTGCTTCAGTGAGGGCTCATGCGATTGTGTTTTGGGACCATAGATGCTCTATAAGCTCATGACCTGCTAGTTAGAACCTGAATGGCTTAGCAGCTGTACTCTTGGAGCAGAATCTCCATTGCTGGAGCTGGCAGAACACCCGGCACCAAGACGGGCACCTTGCCCTGTGTAAAGAAGAAGACACCCCTAACGCTCCTGCATGAACCCTCACAAACCTTGACACAGGAGGATGCAGGGAGCGGAGCTGGCTTAGATGTTTTCTCATCCAGGTTTTTTTTTTAATTGAACAAAAATAATGTTGTTAGTTAAGAGAAATAATTACTCAAATATTCTCAGTGTACTTCATAGTGAAGAAATACTGTAAAGCCCTTATTACACACAGCTTGTTCTTAAAAGTTTGGGTTGTGCAATCAAAGGCTTCTGAATGCTTATCCTAGTTCCTGACTTTGCATGCACGATTTTCTTAAGTACCTCAATTGCAAATAAATGGTGTGCGCATACTTGCCCAAGAATGAAGGTAACCAGCTTTTCCCCAGCCCCTGCTCCTGGAGTGAGACAGGGTGTTGTCCTGTTTACTCTTATCTCCCAGCCAATGCGTAATAGAATAAGCAAAACATAACATGCTGGTACAAAGGGCCTGCTGTTCTCAGCCTGCTAATTGTGCTGCTTTCTGCCAGGGAAGGAAGCAGTCATAAATTTCTGTCATTATCTTAAGTAGTAAGGTTTCACAGCTTTGGAAGTTTTTCTTTGCTTGTTCTTTGTTGCCTTCCACTTGAATTTGTGATCCCCTAAATCCAAACCACCATACTCTTAAACAGTCCTCCTTCAAGTGTCAAGGGATGTGACCCCCCCCCCCATTTCAAGGCCACTGTATCTGCACCAGTTCTTTCCTCCTGCCTGCACACGTGGCTGCTTTCTCTCATACGCCATGGATTTGGGGTTCACATATAGGTTTTATTTTGAGCTTTGGTGGCTCCTCAGATTTTTAATCAATTCACACATTTCTTTATGGGTTGTTTATTAAGAAAAATTTCAATGGACATTTCTATTTCCCAGCATAACTCTTCTGTGCTTTTTTGTACAGATGGTTAAAATGATAGCCAGCAGTGTATACCTTCCTTTTTTCCCTTGTCTCCTGTCAAATTTTAATCCATTGTTTTCTGGCTTGCTGTTGCTGTAGAGATGAACAGAGTCCTGAGTAATGAGGTGTATCCGGTGGTTCCTGCCAGCAACACACACCCTTTGCTACCTTCTTTGTGCTCAGGTTCTTCGTTTTGTTGCCTATTTCCCTTCCTTCTGAGGGTAATTACTGGACTTTGTTTCTCTCCTGTCTTACAGGGAAGGGCTTTCTCTAACATGTTCTGTTTCTTTCATTTTTCTTTCCTGAAATGGTAACTGGTGTTTACCAAAAAATTTTTTCTGGACTTGGTCCTTGGCTGAGATAGTCTTGCTGGTCTTGGCTGGGACCTCTTACATCTTCCACTCACAAGCCCTTTTACAAGAAATTGTTAAATACACCCAGGCATATAAGTGTGTAAAATAGGTATATAAATCAAACATTTATTAATGATCAACAGCAAAGATGTGTATTTTTAAACCATTCATTCCTTTACATATACCTTTACCATTTATTAAAGACTGATTTGCACATTAATGATATGGATGTGCTTGTTTATTTTACATAAAGAATTAAATCCTGACTGAATATTTGGAATTGCAGGATGAGGAGCATCTTCAATATTTTTCAAAATTGATCAATATTTTTATTTTAGATCTCTTAATACTCAGAACACTGCTTCACATAAATAGTACAAAAATGGCAGAAGTGTGTTTACAGCCGGTTCAGAAATTCATTTAATGGTTTTTATAAAACTCAAACAGCAGTTTTGTTAAATCAATCATTCTAGCCCAGTACAATCCATACAGGAGACTAATTTGACACTTACATGCTTGAGAATGATGGTAGGGCCAGGTGTGGTGGCGCATGCCTTTAATCCTAGCACTTGGGAGGCAGAGACAGGCGGATCTCTGTGAGTTCAAGGCCGGTCTGGTCTACAAAGTGAGTTCCAGGACAGCCAGAGCTACAGGGAGACCCTGTCAAAAAAAAAAAAAAAAAAAAAAAAAAAAAGAGAATGATGGTAGGAAAACACTACATTCTCTGCTTCCTGTAATTAACTCATTTCGTTTCCATAGAGCAGAAACTTTGTGTGAACAGTAAAAATACTGTGGCTCACAACATACAATAGCCTCACATCTGATGGAGGGTTCCAGACAGCACTCGTGGAGCTGTCTGGGGAGAGGGTGTGCACACTGCAGATCTTGTATGTTAGGCGTTCTGATTATAGTATGAGCAAGCACTAGAGGAAACAGCAGGATTCACTATGCCTTTGATTTTGAATTCTCTTTTGGTTGCACACTCAACCTTTTACTGTTGCCACATTTTTGTGACCCTTCACATTTGCTTACAATGTGCAGTAGTGACCCACAGTGAAGAGAGCTGTGGTCTGCCCAGTGTGCTGGGAGTGCTGGGCATGGTGGTGCATGCCTTTAATCCCAGCACTTGGGAGGCAGAAGCAGGTGGATCTCTGGGAGTTCAAGGCAGGCCTGGTTTACATAGCAAGTTCCAGGCCAGCTGGTCTGTCTCAAAAAAGACCAAAAATTTTTAAATAAATAAAATAAGAAACTGTGGTCTTGATAATACTAAGTCAGGTAGGGGTGAGAGTTTAGGAGTTCAGACATTGGCAAGACTTCTCTATAAAACTGTCTCTGAGGCTGCATGCGATGATTTCAGGATCTCCCCATAGAAATCCTGTCCCTGTGTTTGGAGATAATGTTGATACTGTTCATGACAGGCTGGTTTTGAGGCAGCTGTGGTCTGGGCACCAGGCAAACTCTTGGATGACGTGAGTACTTACAGCCAGGCTCCCTCTTTTCTTTTGAGCAGCGGGCGGTGTGAACACATAGGTTTTGCTTATCGAGAATCTTGCCATCAAACAGCTGTGCTGCTTGTCAGATCCACAAGTAGCATTTTATCATCATTATGCCATGATTCCTCACCCCCTGGGAAGATTACACTTAAGTGTTTTATTTTCTTTGAACTGTTCTCCACATACACAGACTGACAGACAGACCTACCTTCAGAGAATACTGCTGGAGCCATCCTTCAAGAGAAGTGTCAGGCCTTTCAGAGGCCTTCCTGGAGCAATCATCCTTCTCGATTGATGTCATCATAGGCAAATAATCTCTTCCACTCCTGGATCCTGATTTGGCCAGTCGCCACTACCTTGCCATTTTCCCATTTGGTGGAAAATCCCCTTCCTTATCATCTGCATTATTACTGAATGGGACAAATGTTCCCTGAGTGAAAAAGAGCCATGCAAATCAATGCAGAAAAATGATGAATTTTAATAGTCCCCATCTAATAGGTATTATTGCTCAAACTATTATACAGAAAGAGATGTTAGGTTTCAGAATATGTTATAAATGTATGTGGGCATGCATCTATATATTTGCTTAAGGGTAGAATTTTTTGGGGGGGGAGAACACTAACTTCATAAATAGTCCTCAAAGAGGCACAGTCTACCAACAGCTCTTCTGGGAGGGATTGTTGCCTGTGTTGGGACAAACTGTTAACCACAGAGCCTATTTGCATAAACTTGATGTGAAATTACTCTGTCACTTTATCTCACTCCCAATATGAACGAGCTTCTCAACTACTTTTTCTTTTTTAAAAAAAAATTATTTGGGGGCTGGAGAGATGGCCTAGTGCTGACTGCTCGTGCAGAGGACCCGGGTTCAATCCCCAGCACCCACATGGTGGCTGAGAACCATCTTTAACTCCAGTTCCAGGGGAATCCGATGCCCTCTTCTGACCTCCACAGCATTGCACGACATGGGTGCATGGACCTACATGCAGACAGTACATTCATACACATAATAAAATAGATTAAAAATATCTTTTTATTTTATGCGTATGAATGTTTTGCCTACATGTATGTAAGGGCACCATGTGTGTACTATGCCCACAGAGGCTAGAAAAGGATGTTGGATTCCCTGGAACTCGAGTATGGATGGTTGTTAGCCACCACGGGGGTGCTGGGAAATGGACTCAGGTCCTTTACAAGAGCAGTCAGTTCTTTTAACTGTTGAGCCATCTCTGCAGCCCCTCAGTTACCCTTGTTAAAAAGAAGTGTTCACCTGACTAAAAGGCCTGAGATGTGAGGAAAGATGCCTTTTTTGTTGTTTTATTTTTGTATGTGTATGAATGTACTGTTTGCATGTAGGTTTGTGCACCCGTGTCGTGCAATGCTGCGGAGGTCAGAAGAGGGTCTCGGATTCCCCTGGAACTGGAGTTCTCCTGGAATTGGCGTTACAGATAGTTCTTAGCCGCCATGTGGGTGCTGGGGATTGAACCCGGGTCCTCTGCAAGAGCAGTTGGTGCTCTTTTTTTTTTTGTTTTAAATTTATTTTATTTATTATTTCTGTATGTGTATGAATGTACTGTCTGCATGCAGTCTGTGCACCCGTGTCGTGCAATGCCGCGGAGGTCAGAACGGAGGGTCTCGGATTCCCCTGAACTGGAGTTCTCCTGGAATTGGGTTTCAGACGGCTCTCTCGGCCGGCCATGTGGATTGCTGGGGATCGAACCTGGGTCCTCTGCAAGGGCGGTCGGCGCTCTTAACCTCTAGGCCATCTCTCCAGCCCCCAGTTGGTGCCCTTAACTGCTAGGCTATATCTCTCCAGCCCCGGAAAGACTCCTTTTAAAAGGAGCTGAAGATGTGGTTCATTTGTAGAGTGCTTGTTTAGCATGCCTGAAGCTCTGGGTTCAGTCTTAGTACCACATAAACTGCGTGAGTGGTACATGCTTATAATCCCAGTGGTCTGGAGTTCTGGGGAAGAGGACTGGAAGTTCAAGGTCATCATTACATGATGAGTTTGAGGCTAGCCTAGGCTAAATGATACCCTCTCTTTAAAAAAAAAAAGTATTACTTTCACAAAAACTTGGTTCCTAGCTAGGCATGATAGCACACACCTTTAATCCCAGCACTCAGGAGACAGAGGCTGGTGAATCTCTGTGACAGATCATGTCTCAAACAGAGTAAGACCCTGTCTCAAACAAAACAACACCACAATAAAAACTTGATTACCATATGGGATTTGAGTACCAAAATGTACCCTAATTTAACTCAAGAATGGAGCTCAGTGTAGGCTATGTTCTGTTTCTTGGTAACTACTCATGCTTATACTATTTAAGGTGACTCCCCAGAAAGTATAGACATTGTTCCTGTAAGACAAAACACCAAATTTGTAGCCATTGAACAAAGCAGAGCTGCCTCTCACCTTCCCAAGTTATCTCCCCCTACTCACCATAAAGTGGGAATCTTCGACTCCTGCGAAGACTGAATAAGGAGGAGCAGTTGGGGACACTTCTGTGAGCAGCTCTGGGAACTTGCCCTTGGAGTCCACCTTGCTGAGCTGGAAACTGCAGCCAAGGCATCGTAGCTCTCTTTAAAATATTTTATTTATGTGCTAGCTTCGGCAGCACATACACTAAAATTGGAACAATACAGAGAAGATTAGCATGGCCCCTGCGCAAGGATGATGGTCGCCATTTAAAAAAAATATTTATAGGCTGGACGTGGTGGCACATGCCTTTAATCCTAACATTTGGGAGGCAGAGGCAGGCGGATCTTTGTGAGTTCAAGGCCAGCCTGGTCTACAGAGTGAGTTCCAGGACAGCTGGGGCTACAGGGAGACTGTCTCAAAAAGACCAAAAAATAAAAATAAATAAATAAATAAATAAATAAAATATTTATTATATGTGTGTGAGTGCCATGCCCATGGAGGCCAGAAGAGGGCAGTGGATCCCCTGGAACTAGAGTTACAGATGGTTGTTAGCTGCTGTGTGGGTGCTGGGAACCCAACAAGAGTCCTCTGAAAGAGCAGCAAGTGGGGTTAGCCTCTGAGCCAGTTCTCCAGCCCCCATCTTAGCTTTTAACTTGGTCTCTACTCTGAGGACTCTTGAGTGCTGGAGGATGGTGTTTTCCATTAGGAATGAGTCAGCTGTAGTTCTAGATGTTTTTCATACTCGTGAGTTTTGGAATGTCTCATCAAAAGCTGACATTTGGGACATGATGGATGAGAAATGGCAAGAACTCCAAGAAACTGGGAGACCATTAGCTTAAGTCAGGAGTTTTTGAAGTAAGCTTCAAGGAAGAATAGTTTTGTGGAATGTAAGTAATGTGGGGAACAGACTATAGCTTAATTAGTTTAGGAAATGAATGGATTCAACAAAGTTAAAACTGATTCTTTACTGGGAATCCTCTAAGAAAGCCTTTAATATTCTTATTATCTGATTAAATATCCTGATGTATCTGTGCCTGTCAAAGAGACAGACTACACCACCACCCCCACCACCACCACCACCACCCCCCGCCAAGCAGTGCTTAGAAATACATTTGTGCTTGAGCTCTGCATGGGACCATTGCAGTCAAAAAGCCCATCTCCTCAGATCACACTTCCAGGGAAATGATTCTATTCAGAAATGTCTGCAACTCCATTGTCCAGCTCCCTGTGGAATTCCACTCTCTGTTTGTCATGACTGGGGACTTGCATGTATCAGGCCTTTGGCAAGGACCTTGCTTTGCAGCAGCTCTGTAGGTCCCGCCCTGAATAGCCTAGTGCAGTGACACTGGGGATCCAGGGTCTGTCCTTGGGGTTTGTGGTCCATTAATAAAACAGTTTAAGAATGGACTCAAACAGAAGCTCCTGGACAATTTTATTAGACAAATTTATTAGTTTAAAAAAACAAAAACAAAAGCCTAGGGCAGGCAAGCTGTAAATGTCAGCAGCTAGCTGGAGGAGGAGAACAGAGGGGAGGAGGAAAAAAGGCCGCCGCACGGCCAAGGAAGGAGCTTTAGAGAAGAGAAGCTTAAAATACCTGGAAAAGCACACTGGGGTTCTGCTCAAAGAGTCAGAAAAAAGAAGTGGCACATTTCTCAGAAAGGTGGGCAGACCCAGCTGAGCCTCACTGCTGCTCAGTTGTCAGACTGTGCTGGGGGGTGGGAAACATGGGAAGGGAAAGTGCAGTATCTGTTAAAGGGAAATTATTCTGCCTGCTCTTTACAGGGGCTTAGGTCGAGCCTGCTTCCCTAAGGGTGGTCCCGTAGCTAGGTAATTGACACAGCTCCACTGGAATGTTAGGTCTCTTCCCAGGCCAAAGATTTGATTCTCTGGACTAGAAGGACTTTTTCCCTAATGGTCTTTACTGCAACTCTAACATTAGAAAGCTTCCTACTTTTCTTGTTATACACACCCTTGCTTTTTTTTTTTTTTTTCTGTTTTCCATATTTTATTTCAAGCAAAAGCAATCGTTTAGGGGACAAAAGTTAGGACAACACTAACAAAAAGTCACCCAAAGATAACCAATGTCAATCATTTTACACATACTTCAGAGTTGTTTTCTCAACACCGATTACTGAGTTTCTTTTGCAATTTTACAAAAGTGAGCTGATGCCAACTATATGATTCTTCAAGTTGTATTGTTCTGACATTTTACAACGCACTAAGAATGTTTTCCATGCAATGAACACATATCTGCTAGGGAAACTTAGAACAGTGCAGCAGGGTGAGAGGCGCTGCAGGTAACAGGAGGAATGCCTAAGTCAAAGCATCAGCATAAGTTTAGGGCACTCTGCCCAGAAAATGCTGCAGGGACATTACACATAAGGGATGTCTTCAAGGTCCGGGCGTGGGGCCCTGCAGCCACCCCTGAATTCCAATCGTCTCCTTGGGTGGAACCGCTCCTGTAAACATCTTTCCTTCCAAAAAATGCACCCCATTTTCTGCTTGTGCTTTCTCTCCTCATCCTCTACCCACGCCATGTGGTCAAATACTTTAATCATGCCCTCATTGCTTAAGTTCATATCATGGATGGCCTCTTTATACTCCTTGAGGCGCTCTGCCAGCCCCTTGTTGCTTTTCCTTTTGGCTTTCCTGTGCACATGGCCCTCAGCTGGGCGCTTTCCTGCAGCTCTTCTTTCACTTTCTGGCTTCCCCCCTCTCTCTGCCTTTCCCTCCTGCTCTGCCTTTTTCTCAAGCTCTGGCTTTTGCTGACCCCTTGTCATGTCCTCATCTGCGTTTCCTTGGTTTTCTGAGACTGCCTTGTCCAGAGTACCAGCTACTTCTGGCTGTCCCTTCTCCTGGGGCACTTGCTCATTTTCCATCTGTCCTCCGTTTGAAGCTGTTCCTTCCTTTTCACTGTAGACTTCTTCCATGTCCAGATTTCTCTCTTCTGTGCTGCAGCGATACTGAGCAGGTCTCTCCTCCTTTTCAGGCGTCACAGTGCGCTGGGAACAGCAGAGGTGTCGACCTGTTGTTCTGCATGTGACAGTGTGATGATCCTAATGAAAGGATTCTCCAGAGATAACTTCTGCCATAGGCAACAGAATCTGAGTGAAGAACAGTTTGTACAATATACACACCCTTGCTTTGAGAACACCCACTCTGTGTATCCACAATAATTTATATAAACATAGCTGTCTAATACGGCTTAATATATATTAAGGGAACTGAAACATGCACACACAAGTAGAAAATTTAAAGGATGAGAAAAATAAGCACAAAAGTAAATTCGGCCATTTTCCTGTGGCCATTTTCCTGCTTGGGCTCCACCTTGGAGACCTGGGTGAATGGATTTGCTGTGGAGTCCTGGCCTCTTCCTAGGTGGTTCTGCACAGGTGTTAGTGGTGGTGGGGGGGTATTTCTTCCAGGTAAGGATCACCTGGGAAGTTTCACAGACCTTCCTCCCAACCCCCATGCCTTAATTGAGAGTATCAGACTGAGGGGCTGGTTAAGAACGCCTACTGCTCTTGCAGAGGACCTGGGTTCGATCCTCAGCACCCACATGGTGGCTGAGAACCGTCTTTAACTCTAGTTCCAGGGGAATCCAAGGCCTGAGTTAGAATAGCCCGAAGGGTGTCTTAGAACCTTAACATTCTTTTATTTAATTATGTTTAATATATATAAACAGGTGTATGTATGTATATGTAGAACAGGGCTAGGGCAGGGGTAGGGTGATTCAATTTTGTTCAGCAACTTAACAGACAGATCTGTTTTCTTTTGATGTAAACGATAGTTAAATCACAAAGCTGGGATTTTCTTGTACTCCATCAGCACCTAGGATCAGTAGGCGTTTATATTTTAGGCCCTCAAGCAGAAATTCCAGAAGGGGCCTCTTTTACTCATAGTTAATTGCAAAATGAATGGATCTCAAGGACAGGAGCTGGTATGAATGGGAAACAGTGCTTTTTTTTGGTCTTTTTGAGACAGGGTCTCCCCTTAGTCCCAGCTGGCCTGGAGTTCACTCTGTGGACCAGGCTGGCCTTGAACCCACAGAGATCCGCCTAGCCTCTGCCTCCTGAGTGCTGGGATTAAAGGCATGCACCACCACTCCCAGCAGGAAACGGTGCTTTCAAATCCTGATCTGGGCCTGGGTTCCATGAAAACATGAAAAGACCTTCTTCCTTCAGCCAGCAATTTATGGCTCAGACCCCCTTCATTGGCCCCTTAGAGTAGTAACTAACCAGTCCCCTCCTATCTAGTTTTTTAGCCTCTAGATATCTCTGTTCGCGCTGTAATAAGTTGCGCACGTACATGTTTGAACAGTTGTCAGGCTTGTCTGCCATTCAAATTCTGCTTTGGTTAAAACAAACAACAACAGAGAAGTGGGGGTGGGGTAGATGAAGATATTGCAGTTGTGCCTACAGGTGTTGCTGTTTTGACCTTGACAGTTTTAAACGGCCTGTCAAGCACCTTTGTGTGCTTCTGGGCACACCCACCTGGAAGATATTATATCCCTTAAGCTTTCTGTGCTCTAGCAGGCAAGCCTAAAATTTCTGGGTTTTGTTTTCATTGATGGAGAGTTAATACATGCATGGCAGGACTTTCTGAGAGGGGCCCAGCTACAAATGCTGTTTTCATTTAATTCTGATTTCTTCCTTGGCTTTCCTTTCTCTGCCCCCTAACCCCTCCTCCTTTACTTTCATGCCCATCAGCCGTCCCAGTTCTGTCTCCCACCCTCTGACTTCAAACCATTTCTTCCTGCCTTTGGTACCTCCTTGCAGAGCTGGGAACAAACAGAAGGCCCTGAGCCCCACAGCTCAGCTGGTGGGGGCTCAGCCCTGGTCCCTAGGCACCTTGGTCCTTGTGTGCCTATTCCTGTTCTGTTAACCACCTCGAATGCAGCTCCTAGAGGTGGTAGTCCGAATGCTATTTAGGGAGAGCTTTTAGGAACTGCTCTGGCCTCTCTGGTGGTCCAGAGTGATTGCCATCATCTGTACTTTACTGATTCTGAATTTGGAGTCTCTCCCTTTCTACTGGCAGCCATGCATGTGTATGACAGGAAGTGTGGGTGAGGAGTGGGCACATTAAAGGAACTCATGAATTTCCTCCCATTGAGTGAGCTTTAAGTCCAATTAGGTGGCTATTGATTACCCTCTATATAAAAATGTTACTGCGCCCTAATATAGTTTGCTGTTCCAGTCATTGTTGTGGTTATTATGTCTTAAAGCTGGGGTTGGATCTCAGTTGGTGTTCTTCCCCCTAGAAGCTTGCATAGTGTTCTCCAGAACTATCAGAGCTAGCTTTCAGGGGAGGTGGCTTCCAGGTCAGTTCCAAATCCATTCATTGCTCCAAATCCTGTGTCCAAAGTGTGTCCTGTCTTCAGCAGTAGGGTCTTACCTTCAGGTTCTCAGAGGCTGTGGCAATAGCCTCTGAAAATTTTAGGACCCTCTAGCACTACCCTGGTCACCAGCTTGAGGGGAGACTTCTCCTGTCTGGCACCATTTCTTGTGTCTTCAGCTATACACATGGACTCATGCAGCGATGTCATGTGTGTAATTTTTCAGTATTTTTTTCTCATTTTGCATCAGTGAAGACTTATTTTATCTTATTTTCAAAGGTAATTTTTAATTGAAGCTCTGTGCATTTCATACAAAATTACAAATTAAATCTAGACCCCTGCCCCCTTCCCTGCCTGAGCTCATGTATTCTGCCAAATATGTTTTTCATATTTCTCTCAAAATTCTCGATGCAAAAGTTTACTGTTTTGAGCAGAAGTTCACCGTTTCGGTTAGTTCTTTGGCACAGTCTTTCTGTTGTTGTTATTGTTGTTATTCCTTCCAATATGAAACACTCCAAAATATACACATATGCATGCCACATATATCATAGGTTTTAGCACTTTCAGCTTATGATTTTTTTTTTCTTTATTAGGCTGAAAAATGTCATGTTTGAATGCTCCTCCTTGGCAACCCAAACCACCATCAGTTCTGCCCTTGTGCTCCACATTGGGGTTTTCCCTTCCCATGGTCACCAAATGAGGTCCAGTAAGCACCATGTCCTGTCTTGATCTTCCTGTACTGGTCTCCATGATACAGCCTGGGTATTCCAACAATGGCAGTCCATACTCTGGAAAGGCAGAAACCCCAGTAGTAGCTCAGTCCACAAGCTGGATGTCTCAACAGTCCCCATCTGGCACTGAAGGTTTAGAAGATTCTTAGACATAAGTCTTCAGTCCATATTGGAAGGTTGAAAAGCTGACAAAAGCAGGGGCAGCCCCAGGGCAGCTGCACTTAACAGTAAGACAGGCAAAACAACTGTGCATTTTTTTTTTTTTTTTTTTTTTTTTACCTTTTGTCTTTTTAAAAGATCTCAGTTTTGGGGCTGGAGAGATGCCTAGTGGTTAAGAGCACCGACCACTCTTGCAGAGGACCTGGGTTCGATCCCCCAACCCACATGGCGGCCGAGAACCATCTGAAACTCCAATTCCAGGAGAACCCCAGTTCCAGGGGAATCCAACACCCTCTTCTGACCTCTGCGCGCTTGCAGGACCGGGTGCACAAACTTGCATAGGCAGTACATTCATACACCTCACGGAAATAAATAAAATTAATAATAAAAAAAAAGATCTCAAGTTTTATTACTGAAAGTACAAATTTCTTCAGGACTTACTATTTATTTATTTCTGGTTATATACTTTCTTTTTGATTTGTAAGTTCCACACAGCCCAGCTTAACCAACAGGTTTTTTTTTTTCTCAGGTAGTTGAGGATGTGGTCCTCAAAGGTCACTCAGGTTGGTTTTTTTTTGGGGGTGGGGTTGCCTCCTTTTGGCTTTTCACACCCGTTCCATACAGTGAGAGAAAAAGTTAGGTCCTTGCTAGACCAGGCTCCTTTTTGAAGCATGAGCCGACTTTCCTCTTTATTAGACTGGACACTGGCTGAAGTCATTAGTGGATCTCCCAAGAGCAGTCAGCGCTCTTACAACAACTAGGCCATCTCTCCAGCGCCTCTTTCTGTTTTTTCTCATGTGAGCACCAGGGCTATAAACTTTCCTCTTAGACTGCTTTTTTAAGTATCCAAGGTTTTGTGTGTTGTATTATCATTTCATTCAGTTTCAGGTGCTTTTATTTCTTTCTTTATTTCTTCCTTGACCCATTCATTATTCAGGAGACATGGGTCTTCTTGTAGATAGTAGGGCTTATCCTGGTGTTGATACTGAGCTTTATTGCACTGTGGTCTGATAGAATGCATGAAATTATTTCAATCTTTTTGTATTTGTGGAGGTTTTTTCTGTGTCCCAGTATGTGGTTAATCTTGGAGAATGTTCCATGGGGTGCCGAGTAGAAAGTGTATTCTCTGGTATTTGGGTGGAATCTTCGGTAGATGTCTGTGAGGTCCATTTGGTATATCATATCATTCAGTTCATATGTCTTTCTGTTTATTCTTTGTCTGGTTGACCTGTCCAAAGGGCTCAGTGGGGTATTGAAGTCCCCTACTATGAGTGTTCTGGGGTTAATCTGTACCTTGAGGTCCTGGGGAATTGTCTTTATAAAGTTTGGTGCACCAGAGCTCATGATTGTGAAATCCTCATGGTCAGTTGTTCCTTTGATAAAGATGTAATGGCTCTCTTTGTCTCTTCTGATTTCTTTTTACTTTGAAGTCTATTTTGTCTGATATTAAAAATAGCAACACCTGCTTTCTT
Organism: Rhizomys pruinosus; assembly: GCA_009823505.1. Taxonomy (NCBI): domain Eukaryota; kingdom Metazoa; phylum Chordata; class Mammalia; order Rodentia; family Spalacidae; genus Rhizomys; species Rhizomys pruinosus. Next base: position 145,693 of record VZQC01011776.1, on the reverse strand, counting down.
TTTGGTACCATTTGCTTGGAATATTTTTTTCCATCCTTTCACCTTAAGTTGGTGCCTATCCTTGAGAGTGAGATGGGTTTCTTGTAGACAGCATATAGATGGTTTCTGTTTCCTAATCTCCCAGTCTCTGTCTTTTGATTGGGGAATTTAAGGCTATGATTGAAAGATATGTATTGCTTCCTTTCACCTTATTATCTATTTGCATTTTTGGTCTAGGTTTCTACTTCTGCAGTTATGCTTTTTATTTTCTCTCTTCGGTGCCTGGGGGTAGTTGCTCCTGTCTTTTTTTTTTTTTTTTTGCCTTTTTAGAGACAGGGTCTCCCTGTAGCCCCAGCTGTCCTGGAAATCCTTCTGTTAGACCAGGCTGGCCTTGAACTCACAGAGATCCGCAGCCTCTGCCTTGCTCTTGCCTCTGCCTCCCAAGTGCTAGGATTAAAGGCATGTGCCACCATACCTGGCTTTTTTTTTTTTTTTGGTCTTTTTGAATAACTTTTTAAAAAAATTTAAATTTATTCTTATATGTGTATGAATGTATTGTCTGCATGTAGGTTTGTGCACCCGTGTTGTGCATTGCTACAGAGGTCAGAAGAGGGCATTGGATTCCCCTGGAACTGGAGTTACAGACAGTTCTCAGCCGCCATGTGGGTGCTGGGGATAAAACCCCGGTCCTCTGCAAGAGCAGTCGGTGCTCTTAACCACTGAGCCATCTCTCCAGCCCCCTTGAATGACTATCTTAACCTGACAAACCCGGTCAGCCACATGACAGTTCGGCCAAGACTGGTTATCAGTGCACCTGCTTCCAGTCCCATGTGCCCTTCCCTAAATAGCTTGGTGGCACTTGTCAGCACCTCTGCAGACAGGACTGAAAACACGGGGTTCCCTTTTCCTTTTTACTGTAGTAATAGAGATTAAACTAACTTTTTTGTTTTTCACCACAACTTTCATAAACTGGGTTTTTGGGAGAGTCACCAGAGCTAATTTGCCGGGACCCTCAGGGTTGGACTTGCGGCCTAGGATTCTGTAACAACTTGGCCCTCTTGCTCCAGCCTCCTTCAAGACCAGTTCTGTTCTGGCTCTTACCAGCTTCTGCTAAGACTGGAAAACTCTGCTACTCAGAGAGGCCTCTCTGCCCCGTCCCTGCCACACTTTTCTATCCAGCCATGGGGCAAGCTGTTCTCCTTGCTCGGCCAAGTTGTTTATTATGTGAGGTGACAAGACTCAGTGAGTGCAGATGGAGCCTGGGCGTCTGTAACTCCTGACCTCTCTGGTACAGGGCAGATGGATCTTACTGGTAGGTTATTTGTTTGAGTTGTGCTGTATAGACACATAAGCTCATTCATTGAAGCAAAGGCCCTGGCAGCCAAGAGAACTTAGTATCCTGTACCCAAGAGACACTGTGCAGTGACAGAATGAGCCCATTTCAGAATCGAATGGCCAGACCCAGCCAGCACTCAGCTCTTCCTGGACACAGGTGCAGTGCTACCCAACCCTTCACTTGGAAATTGCTATGGACTACATCTCTTACTCTTGTGGAGAGTGTATAAAAGTCAGAAATATTGCACTTGGGAGGCAGAGACAGGTGGATCACTTGAGTTCAAGGCCAGCCTGGTCTACATAGCAAGCTCCAGGCCAGCTGGGACTAAAGGGAGACCCTGTCCCAAAAAGACTAAAGAAAAAAAAAAAAAATCACAAATATTCTCTGGTAGAGAGCATGCTCTCAACGAATACTGATTCTTTGCTCCAGTAGGCTTAGAGAAATTTGATAGTTTTGTCAGTCAAAAACCCTAAGATTTGCAGCTTTTTAGGGTGAGTCACTAGCACTGTGTTCCTACCAACCCAGAATGTCAACCGTTCTCTGAAATAATAGCTCCAAGGGAAAAAAAATTATAATGAGTTAATGCAATAGTGGTACAACATGAAAGGTTTGTTGCAAAGAATTATTATTGAGTCCAGAGTCATCAAAAAAGAAGTTCTCAGTCCACTGAGGAGCACTTAGCATGGCATGCACAGTGCTATTAGGGCTCCTTTCAAAGCTGTAGCTTAAACTTGAGTAGTTTGAATATACATATTAACTTTTCTTCCCCAGAAAAGAAAGACAAAGAGTGGAATAAATCATCAGATTCTTGTCATTATTGCTCAGACCTAAATGCAGTCTTTAGTTCCGTCATTGGGGAACCCAGACCTCATTTGGACCCTTCAGCCCTGTGTTTGCTTGGCTTCTAAGCCAAGCCAACCTCCCCACTCCCCCTCTGCAAGGGGGAACCCCCAGAGGGTTCCAGTCTTGTCATCTAGACAACTCTGTTTGTGTGACCTTGTCTTTTCTTGTCACTTTTGGATCAAACATTGAGCACTGTCAGCTCCTGAAGCAATTGTCTGATTGGTTCTCAGCATCATCAGAGCTATTATCTGATCTGTGTCTGAAAAAACCATGTTATGGAAGCTTCCAGAAGAACCGTGTGTCATCATACCCATCTCCACTGAATGGAGCTTGAGAAGCTCAAAGTGAGCTGATGGGGACCCAGCTGCTCTGGAGTGTTGGGGTCACTCTTGCGCAGTGCCCTTCTGTTGAATGCCAGACCCTCCCTAGCCTGCTTCCATGTGGCTACCCTCAGCAGCATGCAGAGCACTATAAGTAGAGCGCCACGCTTTTAGTCCTGAAGGCCGTGGGGGAACTGTATCAAGATATTTTTGCAAAAGGAAGTTTGATTTTGCAAAAGGATCAACCTTAAAGGCCCATGGATGGGAAGTGTCTTTAGTGAAAATTTATTTCCTTCTACTTTGGTCTGTCTGCTCTGTTCCCATCTGTTGCATTCCTCCCATTCCTTAGGCATTTTATAAAACTTTGTGTTCGTTCTGATGCAAGCCGACTAACACGGACATTATCCTTCCTTCCTTTTCTTGAACAAAAGGAGATTCAACCCCCTAACCCCCTGCTTTTCACTGTGCTTTTCATATTTCACAGTATTCCCCAAATTGTGACTTTTTATTAGACCTTGAAAAGTTTCCTCATTGCCTTTTCTTTATCTGCCATTCTATGGTTATTCACATTTTATTATTCCAAAATACAGGTCTTTTTTTTTTTTTTGGTCTTTTCGAGACAGGGTCTCCCTGTAGCCCCAGCTGGCCTGGAACTCACTCTGTAGACCAGGCTGGCCTTGAACTCACAAAGATCCACCTGCCTTTGCCTCCCAAGTGCTAGGATTAGAGGCATGCGCCACTACGCCCGGCCCAAAATACAGGTCTTGAAGTTTGCTCAATATTTCTACTATTTTAAACAATGCTGCATTCAGTCCACAATGCATTTTAGGGTCAATTAATACTCAGGGATTTTGATAATATGTTTACCATGTTGAGGGAAGACACTAGTGTTTGATCACTATAAGTGGAATCACATGAAATTTCTGTTGGGGGAAATTGCAAAAAGCAGTCAAATGTCAGTACTTTAAATGCAGCTCACTAATCCTTGGAGAAACACTGACAGGATACTGCAGGGCTGGAAAGAAAAACTGCTGCCCCTTACCCCAACTATAGGACCTCAGTAATAAGTCAAGAAAAAGACCTGATGGCCCTTTTCAGTTTTGTGCTGACCTTGTTCTTGAAGTTAATTTATTTTTAACAACTATGAAATTGTGTTTGTTCCATTCTTGCTCATTTTGGATATTCAAAAAAACATAGTTTATTTTTTATTTTTAATAGCAGTCTTGTCTCTCTGCCTCTCTGCCTCTTACATTCTTTCCAACCCTTCTTTTTAAAAAAAAATTATTTATTTTTAAAGGGATTCACAATATAAGAGCACACTTATTTTCAGATCACATTGATGTTGCTCAGTTTGCCATACAATTAGGTATTTGGCACTAGCATCCACAGATGAGGGACATCATTCGTCATTTGTTTTTCTGGGACTGTTACTTCACTCAGCATGATATCTTCTAGTTCCATCCATTTACCTGCAAATCTCATGATGTTATCTTTCTTTACTGCTGCATAGAACTCCATTGTGTAGATGTACCACATTTTCTCTGTCCACTCATCAGTTGAGGGGCATTTGGGTTGGTTCCAGCTCCTTGTTATTGTGAAGAGAGCTGAAATAAACATGGCCGAGCATGTGTCTCTGAAGTAAGATGAGTCTTGTGGGTACATACCCAGGAGTGGTATGGCTGGGTCAGGTGGCAAGTTCATTTTGAGTCTTCCAAGGGTTCTCCACACTGCTTTTCATAGTGGCTGTACGAGTTTACATTCCCACCAGCAGTGGATGAGTGTTCCCCTTTCCCCACAACCGCGCCAGGCATCTTGGGAGCAGGTGTGGGCTGGATCCTGAGCCAGGCTTATTGGAGTGGAGGAGATATTGAAAGTGGTGTTAATTTCCATTTCTTCATTATAGCGATGTTGAACATTTTTGAGGTGTTTCTCAGCCCATCAAAAAAACATTCTTTTAAAAAATAATTGCAAAAAAAAAAATAATTGCACATATCCACCACTTAAAAATAACAGTAAAAGTCTGGGCATGGTGGCACACACCTTTAATCCCAGCACTTAGGAGGCAGAGCCAGGTAGATTTCTGTGAGATCAAGGCCAGTCTGGTCTACTTAGCAAGTTCCAGCCAGCTGGGATTATAGGGGAGACCCTGTCTTAGAAGGTCAAAAGCAGCCGGGCATGGTGGCGCATGCCTTTAATCCTAGCACTCGGGAGGCAGAGGCAGGCGGATCTTTGTGAGTTCAAGGCCAGCCTGGTCTACAGAGTGATTGCAGTTGAAAGCTGGGGCTACAGGGCGGAGACGCCTTATCAAAAAGACAAAAAAAAAAAAAAAAAAAAAAAAAAAGGTCAAAAGCAAACAAACATAGTTCAGGAGATGGCTCCCAGAACCCACGTAAATGCCAAATGGGCATGATGACCCAGCTGTAATCCCACTGTTCAGGAGGTGAAGGGAGGAAATCCCTGGCCCCAACTGGGTACCAAATTGGAAAAGCACCCAGTTAAATTGAGAGACCCTGTCTCTTAGTTTCTTTTCCTCGTATTGTGATGATACACTTGTACAAAAGCAACTTAAGAAACAGTCTGTTCCAGCTGTAGTTCCAGGTGTAGTCCATCATGGCAGGAAGGCAAGGCAGCTGGAGCTGGAAGCAGCTGGTCCCGTGGCATCCACAGTCAGAAAGCAGAGGGCGATGAGTGCCTGCTGCTGCTCCACTCCCTCGCTCCATAGAGAGTTCCAGGATCCCAGCCAGGGAATGGGGCCACCCAGGCTGGCTGAGTCTTCCCACCTCAATTAATGTAGTCAAGACAGTCCCTTGTAGGTATGCCCAGAGCCCAGTCTCAGGTGATTGTAGGTTCTGTCAAGTATGTTGACTGCACACCTGCCTTAATGAATGGAGTAGAGGCTGATGGAGGAAAAGTCCCAATGTCATCAGCCTTGGTCCTCAGCATCTATATCAGAGTGAAGCCAGCCCGGTCTGCAGACCGAGTTTCCAGGCCAGCTGGGGCTACTCTCAAACAACGGTAACAGATTAATAGTAACATTAAGAAATGCTATTTATTTTTCTGGTTAAAGAATTTGGTGTTATTCATACTATTTGGCTCTTTATTTATTTAGGTGGTACCCTGATGTTACAAAGAAGAACTAGCTGGTGTGGAGACCTTAGATGGGGTTCATTCTCAATGGTGAGCAGGCAAGGGGCTGAGATGACTCAGTCATTAATAGCACCAGTTGCTATCACAAAGGACCAGGGTTTCATTCTCAGCATGCACAGGGCATCTAACAACCCTCTGTAACTCCAGTTCCAAGGGATCCGATGCCTTCTTCTGGCCTCTGTGGGGACTGAATGCCACGAATGCACTTAATGTACAAGCAGGCAAACACACAAAATAGAATGCACTTATATACAAGCAGGCAGAACACACAAAGTAGAATGCACTTACGTACAAGTAGGCAAACACACAAAATAGAATGCACTTACGTACAAGCAGGCAAACACACAAAATAGAATGCACTTACGTACAAGCAGGCAAACACACAAAATAGAATGCACTTACGTACAAGCAGGCAAACACACAAAATAGAATGCACTTACGTACAAGCAGGCAAACACACAAAATAGAATGCACTTACGTACAAGCAGGCAAACACACAAAATAGAA
>VZQC01011776.1:51643-138153 GCA_009823505.1 Rhizomys pruinosus | reverse complement strand
TTTTTTTCTTTTTCTTTTTTTTGGTCTTTTCGAGACAGGGTCTCCCTGTAGCCACAGCTGTCCTGGAACTCATTGTAGACCAGGCTGGCCTTGAACTCACAAAGATCCACCTGCCTCTGCCTCCCAAGTGCTAGGATTAAAGGCGTGCACCACCACACCCGGCTCTGTAGTTGTATTTTCAAATAGCTATCTGATTTGATGTAGTTGTATTTTCAAATAGCTATCTGATTTGATGTGAAATAGACTTCTTATCTGGTCTCTAGGATTAAGGGAAATGACTATACAGAGAAAACTGTAAGAAGGTTATTTTTGGTGTCTAACCCTGATCCTCTTGCTGCAACAAAATACCTTCCTTCGTAGCCTGATTCAGAAGAGCAGCTGATTACTCCAACTGAATCATGCATTTAAGAATTATTTATGTGTGTGTGTGTATGTATGTATGTATGTGTGTGTGTGTATGTATGTATGTATGTGTGTGTGTATGTATGTATGTATGTATTCATTGGCTTTTTGAGATATGGTATCCCTGTAGCCCTAGCTAGCCTGGAACTCAATATGTACGCCAGGCTGACCTTGATCTCACAGAAATCCACCTGCCTTTGCCTCTGGAGTGATGGATTTAAAGGCATGCGCCACCATACCTGGCTTGCTTTATTTATTTATTTTTTTGTTTGTTTGTTTGTTTTGCCTGTATGTATATGTAACTACACCCATGCATGCAGTGCCCATAGATGTCAGAAGAGGAGGGGGTCATATTCTCTGGAGTTACAGGCAGTTGTTAACTCAACCTGAGTCCTCAGGAGCAGCAAGTGCTCTTAACTGCTGACCTATCTCTCCAGCCCTTCCTTGAATAATGCATTTTAATATTTTCATTATTGACTCCCCCTAGTAATCACAACAGATTTGGGTTTGTTCTTTTTTAATTTTCAATATATATAAATATATATGTATATATTAATATGTAGTAAGTTAAGGTAAATCAACAGTAAAACATCATAAATTCTTATTCTGTAGTCATAGTGGCTTTCTACTAGACTGTTTTCTAGCTCTCTTTACTGCTTGGAAGTGGAAAACTCTGAAACAGGACACAGAAAGGTATCTTTACTGCCAGCTGCAGGAACCATTATATTGCACACTTAACTCTGTGCCTTGCGTTGTATTGACTACATTTCATGAATTTAGGCCTTACAGTCTCTACAGAACAGAGGTCATTATTGTGGACATTTCGAAGATGAGAAAACTGAGAAAAGAGAAATTCTGTGACTCACACCTCCTTGTGACACAGCTGAAACTCCACCCAGGTTGACAGTAGCGCCCCAGTCTGAAGCATTTGTGCCTGGTGCCATGATCTCATTCACCTCCCTGAATCTCCCCTTAAGACTGTACTGGCCAGCTGATATGCTTTCCATCTAGAGGTCACTATAGCTCTATGCCCTTTACTAACACATGGTTTAGTCATCCTTGGCTTCATACTAGTCTGCATGTGTTCCTGGAAATTCAGTTTACTAAACCATATTTTCAAGTTCTTTGATTCTTATTGAATTCTAATTCAAGCCCTTTGAGAAGCTGTTAACCCCTCATTGCCTGATCCTCAGGTGGATCTTAGGAGGCTTCTTACCTGGAGCCACCTGGAGTTTTGTTCCCAGGATCTTCTGCAGTGTCCCCACCCCACCTCTCTTGGTTCTCTCCAGGTTTCTAGGTCAGACTTTAATCCCTCCTCCTTGCCAGAGCTCAGCCTAGGGATTGTCGGCCTGCTGGCCAAGGGCAATTCTGAGGCTTGCAGTCTTGCAGTACTGTGAGTCTGGTCCAGGGAGGAAGAACATCTCATGGATTGCGGCCACACGTGTTTAAAGGACCACCAGATTAAAGGTGTGTGCCACCATGCCCAGCTCCTAGTTTACATTTATCTATTTTGACCTTAAAATTTTACACTTGTAAGTTGAATTAATACATTAACCAATCCTAAAACCAGCCAAAGGATCAAATATCTATTTTTCTCCAAAACATTTCTCCCTTCCTTAGATTAGGTATAGAGGAGAGTTGAGGGTGGTTAGGGGAAGACTGTTAACAAGCCGAACAACCCAGAATGCCAACAAACAAAACCAAAATTGGGTGTCAAAACTAAAAATTCTTCCAGGGGCCAGGCATGGTACCACATGCCTTTGATCCCAGCACAGGGATTGTATGGGCAGGCATATCTCTGTGTGATCTGTGTTAAAGCTAAAGCTGCTCCAGCTTTCCCAGTGTAAATTCAAACCTCAGGTTCATAGCCAGCTAAAACACTTTGCTTCTGGCTAGAAAGCAGGCATGCTCAGTGCCAGCTTAGGAATGACTTCTTTAAAAAAAAAAACAAAAAAACAAACAAAAAAAATAGGGTCTTCCTGTAGCCCCAGTTAGCCTGTAGCTCTCTATATAGGCCAGGGTAGCCTCAATCTTACAGAGATCCATATGTCTCTGCCTCCCAAGTGCTGGTATTAAAGAACTGTGCCACCACATGCAACTAGGAATGGCCTCTATTTTTCAAAATACTCTTTAAAAAGAATAATTAAAACTTTTCTTTTTTTTTTTTTTTCTTTGTTTTTTGAGACAAGGTGTCTCCCTTTAGTCCCAGCCTGGACGCTCCTATGTAGACTAGGCAGGCCTTGAACTCAAAAAGATCCACCTGCCTCTGCCTCCCAAGTGCTAGGATTAAAGGCATGCACCACCACACCTGGCTAAGAACAATTAAAACTTTTAAATTGGGGCTGGAGGGATGGCCTAGCGGTTAAGAGCGACGACCGCTCTTGCAGAGGACCCGGGTTCGATCCCCAGCACCCACATGGCGGCCAACAAACTCCTTCCAGGAGAACTCCAGTTCCAGGGAATCCGAGACCGTCTTCTGACCTCCGCGGCATCGCACGACACGGGTGCGCCGACCTGCTGCAGGACAATACATTCATACACATAAAATATAAATATAATTAAATAAAAATTAAAAAAAAAAAAAAAACTTTTAAATTAATAATTTAAAATTTTAGTTGAGGTGTTTATAACTTCTTAATTTCTAGGATGCAAGAAAATAAAAGTAGTTGTTGTTTTTTTTTATTTTTTATTTATTTTTGTATGTGTATGGATGTGCTGTCTGCATGCAAGTCTGTGCACCCGTGTCGTGCAATGCCCGGAGGTCAGAAGAAGGTCTCGGATTCCCCTGGAACTGGAGTTCTCCTGGAATTGGGAGTTACAGGGTTCTCAGCCTCAGTGGGTTCTGGGGATCGAACCCAGGTCCTCTGCAAGAGCAGTCAGTGCTCTTAACTGCTAGGCCATCTCTCCAGCCCCTGTTTTTTGTTTTTTTTTTAAATAAAGATATGTGACCTTAGCCAGGCATGGTGGCACATGCCTTTAATCCTAGCACTTGGGAGGCAGAGGCAGGCAGGTCTTTGTGAGTTTAAGGCCAGCCTGGTCTACAGAGTGAGTTCCAGGACAGCTGGGGCTACAGTCAAAAAGACCAAAAAAAAAAAAAGTGACCTTTATAAAACATGGGTAAAGTTATTAGAATTTTTTTAAGCTTTCAAAGGAAAATATAACAAAATATCTGTGAAAGCAGACTGTTTTTAAAAGATGCTTCTAGGGCCGGAGAGATGGCCTAGCGGTTAAGAGCACTGACCGTTCTTACAGAGGACCTGGGTTCGATCCCCAGCACCCACATGGCGGCCGAGAACCGTCTGAAACTCCAATTCCAGGAGAACTCCAGTTCCAGGGGAATCCGAGACCCTCTTCTGACCTCCGCGGCACTGCACGACACGGGTGCACAAACTTGCACGCAGACAGTACATTCATACACATACAGAAATAAATAAAATTAAAAAAAAAGATGCTTCTAATAGTTTTCCTTGTGGAAATAGGCAGGATATCAACAAACTCCCCTTTTGTTCTTCTGAGACACATGCCTCTCACTGGACTGCTAGCAAAGCTATTTCACCAGTGAGTTTCAAGTGGCTGCAAAACTCAGCCAAGATGGAAATATAGCTAGTCCCAGTCATGAGCCTATGTGTACTCCTCTGCCTGTGTGTATTTAAGCTCTGATCTCACATTTTGGTACCTAGGGAATGACCCAGGTACAGAGAGCTATGGTGGAGATTTCCTTGGGCAGTGGGGAGCCTTCATCCAGCCCACAATGTAGGGGAGCTGGAGGAGGGAGCTCATCTTTCTAAGAGTGTCTCTTCTATCTAGTGGCATTTGTTATAGCAAGTAGCTTCAGGTGGGTCTGTTTTGGGATAAACTGAGAAATCATACCTTTTTTTATATAGTATGATCCAGGCCATCCAAAGCTATGTGGTGAGACCCTGTTTCTGAAAAAAAAATGAGGGGAGAATTCTTTCAAAGCAAGCAAACAAAATAGATTCTTTAAACCAGACACTTTGAAGAAAGGCAAAACCAAAAGGATATCTACTAAATAGGACCCTTAAACCACAAGTGGACCATTGACTAAACCAAGGGACGTCCAAGAGACCAGAAAGAAGTCACATGGCCCAGATGGCTTAGGCTCAACGGTCCAGGCAGGACTTTGCTTCCAATCAGGTGACTCAGTGAAAAGTGGAACTTTCTTGTCAGCCCCATGTTGGGTGCCAAAACTATTGGCACAAAACACAACTCTTACCTGAAAGGGGATAAAAGATAATTTACTCTAAAGCCAAATATGAGTGACTGTGGGTCAGAAATATAGATTTATGTTACCCCAAATTCCATGTTTAATTGTGGAAGATGTCTCATGAAGTTTTTGTAGTAACAGAACAAAGTCATAAATCAGGACACTTTTCAGATGCATTGGTGGAAAATCAGAGAGGTGGGTTACGACACCTATGTTACGACAAAGCAGAGAGACATGTGTTAGCTTCAGATGCTATCTGATGATTCCCTTAGCTTTTGGGTTGGTGTAGGAGTGGTCTCTGTTAATATATCCCAAAATAAAACTAGTGTTCTGTTTGTACATAATTTGTCTAATGATCATAAAGCCATTAAGTCAGGTACAGGGGGCAGTACATGGCTTGAGAGGCCTAAAGATGGCTCATGATAACTGGGCTCTGGACTTGCAGCATTCCTCCCTGCATGATCGTGCAAATCTGACCAGCCAGCTACCTAGCAAAAGGTTCAGTGTGGAGGCGAAGCATCTTCTGGGCACTTTCATTTCTGCAGTCTAGTTATGAACTCAGAGGTATTTAGAAACATAACGGGAAACATTTCCCAGTTTTCAAGAGCCAGAAAAGAGAAAGTTTCTGCTCCTCCACCCATTTGCCAAATTCATCTTGAAACTAGAGTATTTTTCTGGTTGCTACACAGTACAGTTAATCTGTAAACCATGGGAGAGTGTTATTGAGCCTCCTGTACCTTGATGGAGAGAGAGTATTAAAGAGAGAAAATATTCATTTATACTTTTTTCCTCATTAAGTTTTACTCTCTAGGTTTTGTTGTTGTTTTGGTTTTGTCTTTTTTTGTTGTTTTTTTGGTAATACCACTTTCTAGTCTTGAAAATAACAACTGTTTCCTATTTGGTGAGGTTTTAATTTTAATTTTTTCTTTCTTTTGCATTTGGCAATAGAATTTTTCAGTGTTTTTAATGGTACCAAAATTAACATGGCTGTTTTTATTCGAGAGAAACAACTTCAAGTTTCATATTACATGGCCAGCCAAAGGATCAGGCTTTCAAACCAGGGCTGTTGAATTGCTGTTGCAGAGACTTCAGGGACAGAAGGTGACTGAGGAGGAAGGAGTGAGGGAAGTGAGGAGGAGGGGGAAATGGTCTCTCCCAGATTACTATTTTTAAAGTTTCTCTCCTACTGAATAGCTCAACTTACACATCCTACTGGATATAAGTTTTGACCTACCCCAATTGTCTTTCCTGTTGACAGCATGATGGAGGCAGGGGCCGGAGGCCAGCCAGGTGTCTAGAGTTTTCCAAGCACATGTTCTCTTACAAATACTAGTCCATTAGAGGAGCAATCCACATCATCAATGTGGATTGATGTCCACAGCATGTTGAGGGAGCCAGCCAAGCCCTGAATTTCTTAGGAGGTGGGATCTCAAATCCCAATTAGAGACACTCCAGGAAACACACATCTTTATTTGTTAAACAAATAGACCTCTGTGGGCCTTGGCCGAGACACTGGCTTATTTTAAACAAATGAAGTAAACACATTATTGGAGAGCAGGGCCTCCTGTAACCTTGAAGCCCAGTCTAAAGGTTTGAAGTTGAAACTTGAAGTATTCTTTTGTCCTTGGCTCCAGTTCTAGAGAATGTTGTTTCTTCCTTTAGTAATTGGAGAGTTAATGGAGTTCTTTGTGATGCTTCCATAGAAGAGAGACTGTATGTTTTATTTCATTGGAGGACTATAATTAAAGTGGCGCCCATTGGTGTGGCTGGAGTTAAAGCTGCTCCAGCTTTCCAGTGTAAATGCATATCTCAGAGATTCCTAGCCAGCTAGGACACTTTGCTTTTGGCCAGAGAGCTGGCATACCTCAGAGTCAACCTAAGAATGACCTCAGCTTTTTAAAAAGTGTCTTAAAAAGGAATAATTTAACAATTCAGTTGAGATCTTTATAACTTGTTAAATTCTGGGATGCAAGCAAATAAAATTAGTTGCTTGATTTTTTTTTTTAAGTAAAAATATCTGACCTTTAAAATAGGGATAAAGTTATTAGCGGTTTTTTGTTTTGTTTTGTTTTGTTGTATCTTCAAAGGAAAATAGAGCAAAATATCTGTAAAAACTGTGTTGGTCTTTTGTTTGTTTGTTTTTGTTTTTGTTTTGTTTTGTTTTGTCTTTTTGAGACAGGGTCTCCCTGCAGCCCCAGCTGTCCTGGAACTCACTGTATAGACCAGGCTGGCCTTGAACTCATAGAGATCCTCCTGCCTCTGAGTACTGGGATTAGAGGTGTGTGCAACCAGGCCCAGGTTTAAAAATTGTTTTTTAAAAGATACTGCTGGGAGCTGGGTGTGGTGGTGCTCCCCTTTAATCCCAGCACTCAGGAGGCAGAGGCAGGCAGATCTCTGTGTGGATGAGGCTGGCCTTGAACTCAGTGAGTTCTAGGACAGCTAGGGCTACAGGGAGACCCTGTCTCAAAAAGACAAAAGATATTGCTGGGAGCTGGAAAGATGGCTTAGTGGTTAAGAGCGCTGGCTGCTCTTGCAGAGGACAAAGCACCAACCTGCCAGCTGTAACTGTTCTAGGGGTCTGACACCCTTTTCTGACCTCTGTAGCTGACAGGTGTCTGTAACTGTTCTAGGGATCTGACACCCTCTTCTGACCTCCGTAGCTGACAGGTGTCTGTAACTGTTCTAGGAGTCTGACACCCTCTTCTGACCTCCGTAGCTGACAGGTGTCTGTAACTATTCTAGGGGTCTGACACCCTCTTCTGACCTCCGTAGCTGACAGGTGTCTGTAACTGTTCTAGGGGTCTGATGCCCTCTTCTGACCTCTGTAGCTGACAGGTGTCTGTAACTGTTCTAGGGGTCTGACACCCTCTTCTGACCTCTGTAGCTGACAGCTATCTGTAACTGTTCTAGGGATCTGATGCCCTCTTCTGACCTCCGTAGCTGACAGGTGTCTGTAACTGTTCTAGGGATCTGACGCCCTCTTCTGACCTCCGTAGCTGACAGCTGTCTGTAACTGTTCTAGGGGTCTGACGCCCTCTTCTGACCTCCGTAGCTGACAGGTGTCTGTAACTGTTCTAGGGGTCTGACACCCTCTTCTGACCTCCGTAGCTGACAGGTGTCTGTAACTGTTCTAGGGGTCTGACGCCCTCTTCTGACCTCCGTAGCTGACAGGTGTCTGTAACTGTTCTAGGGGTCTGACGCCCTCTTCTGACCTCCGTAGCTGACAGGTGTCTGTAACTGTTCTAGGGGTCTGACGCCCTCTTCTGACCTCCGTAGCTGACAGGTGTCTGTAACTGTTCTAGGGATCTGACGCCCTCTTCTGACCTCCGTAGCTGACAGGTGTCTGTAACTGTTCTAGGGGTCTGACGCCCTCTTCTGACCTCCGTAGCTGACAGGTGTCTGTAACTGTTCTAGGGGTCTGACACCCTCTTCTGACCTCCATAGCTGACAGGTGTCTGTAACTGTTCTAGGGGTCTGACGCCCTCTTCTGACCTCCGTAGCTGACAGTTATCTGTAACTGTTCTAGGGATCTGATGCCCTCTTCTGACCTCCGTAGCTGACAGCTGTCTGTAACTGTTCTAGGGTCTGACGCCCTCTTCTGACCTCCATGGACATTGCCCACCATGGGTGCTCCTCCTACATGCAGACAATACACTCATCCACTAAAATAAAAATAAAGTATTTTAAATAAAATTATATTGCTATAGCTTTTCTCATGGCAACAGGAAGGGCAGCAGCAAACCCCCTCTTGTTCTTCTGAGGCGTGGGCCTCTTGCCATGCTGCTTGCAAAGCTGCTTAGGCAGTGAGTTCCAAGTTCTTTGTCACAAAACTCGTAGCCAAGAAGGAAATGTGGCTAGTCTCAGTCACAAGACTGTGGGTACTCTGTAGCGCCATGTGGCTTTAACCTCTAATCTTGCATACTGGGACCCAGGGAGTAGCCTGCTCACAGAGCTAGATCCCTTTGGGTACTGGGGAGCCTTCTCTTAGGCCATAGGGCAGGGAAGAAGAGGCTGTCTTTCTAGGAGTCTCTTCTATTCAGTGGCATTTATTATAGCAAGTAACTTTAAGTGGAGGTGATTTGGGATATATTGAGAGATGAGTTTATCACAGTTTATGTAGGTGATTTAAAAGTTATCCAGATTAAAACCTTCTTTTAAGACTTTAAGACCAGATGCTTGGTAGACTTAGCATTAGGCATTCTTTGTTTGATTGATGCCTTGTGGTGTTAGTGATGATGGTGTCAGGGGTAGTGATAGTGCGGGGCATGATGGTAGTGGTGGCGTTATCAACAGTGAAAGGTGAGGTAGCAGTGGTGGCGGGTAAGTGGCAACAGTGTGAGCTGTGCACTTCTGCTTCCCAGAGCTGTTTTCAGAAGTGGTTGTAAAAGTCTTTGCAGAAAGCAGTGGCTGAAGGCATTTTGCTACTGTCCCTACACACAAGTACGCCCTGTGGCGCTTACAGATTTTGCTTGCTGGATTCATTGATGAGATACGTACATACCTGTTTTTAGAGATAGGCCTTAGTTTCAGAGCCCAAGAATAGCTTTTCTTTTTCCTGTTGCATCCAGGTTAGGAGTAGGGCACATGGTGACCTGAAACTGTGGAGCCCATTACAGAGAGTGGGATATGCCCAGTAACACAGCTAGTGTTTCTGCCAGAATGGAAGCACTGCCACGTCTGGTGCCATGTCTGCTGTGCCAGTAAATCTTTTCAACAACTCTCTAAAATGAATGTTTATTGTCTTGGTTTATAGATTAGGAAAGAAGGGCCTGGTTGTAAAACTAGGACTAGGATTTGAACCCTTTGTGAAACTTCAAATCCTTTACTATTTCCTCCACTACACCAGCAGATAGCTGACCAGACTTAAAGAACTTGGTAGAATGTTTCCTGTTGTGGGTGGTGGTATGTGAAGAAATTCCTCTAGTGAATACTCTCTATTTGTTTTCTTCTCTTAACTCTCTGTAAGGAGCAGAAAATGTCTTCTCCCACGTACTTCCTTACACTGGGGTGCACTCAGCTCACACGGGACCCCTGGAAGCTCTTCCCACGTTTTCAAGGCTGGAACTGTGGAACGATCTTTTCCTGACCTGACTGGTCTCTGGCCAGATAGGATATTGAGCAAGCTAGAAACCAGGCCCCCACAGAAAAAAGCAAATAGAGATAAATATTATCCTCATTCCAGTGGAATTCCCAAGTTTTCAGGATCAAATGCCTACTTTGTATGTGTGCCCGTTCCTGAGCCGTGGCTAAGCATTCAGAAGCTGGCAACCTGGAATATGGTATAGACTCTGTGATACCCAGGCTCTTTAGCCTCCGATAAAATCCCTAGTGCTGCTTTAGAAAAAAGAAATTCCCATTTATAATAATAAAAATATAAGTTGAGTTTCTTAGAATAAGAAAGAGAAACAGAAATTGAAGAAGAAGAAGAAGAAGGAGGAGGAGGAGGAGGAGGAGGAGGAGGAGGAGGACGAAAGCAAAAATGGCAAAGAAAAAAACAGAAGCCAAAAATAAGGGGCTGGGGTGTGGGGTGACGAGCAGTGGGGAAACAGAAGGCAGGTGCCGTGGTAGGGGTGTGTGTGCACGCGTGTGTGCGCGCGTGTGTGCGTGCGTTGTGTGCATGCGCGTGTGTGCATGTGTGTATGCGTGTGTGCATGTGTGTGTGCATGTGTGTGCATGTGTGTGTGCGTGTGTGTGCATGTGTGCGTGTGTGCATGTGTGCGTGTGTGCGTGCGTTGTGTGCGTGCGCAGGTGTGCGTGTGCGTGTGTGTGCTACATTCTGTGCACTGTGCTTTCACTTTTTCTGATAGTAGCCCTAGACTACTAGTTTAGTCTACTACTGAGTCTAGTTTATTTTTTCTTTAAGTGTTAGTGGCATGTCTATTGCCTAATTCTAAGATCAAAAAGTTTTTTTCCATACGTTTTCTTCTAAGAACTTCATAGTTTTAGTTCTTCTATTTAGGTCTCTGATCCATTGGGAGCAGGTGTTAGGTGAGGATCTTTTGCATGTAGATACCCATTTGTCTCAGATTTTTTTATTCCTTAATTTCATAGACATGTGTGATATACATACCCTGTGCAGCTGTTGTGCTCTGACAGCAAATGTCCATCAGAGCCAGAGTCACTCAGAAACTGAAGAGGAAGAAAATCAAGAAATTTGGAAAGATTATTTTTTTACATTTTATTATTTTTATTTTGTGTATATGAGTATATTGCCTGCATGTGTCATGTCTGCCCTCAGAGTCAGAAGAAGGTGTTGGATTCTCCTTGAACTTGAGTTACCAATGTTTGTTAGCTACTATGTGGGTGCTGGGAATCGAATCCAGGTCCTCTACAAGAGCAACTAGTACTTTAACCACTGATCTCTCTCTCTCTCCAGCCTGGGAAAGAGAGTTTTTTTTTTAAGCATTAGACACTTGAATAGATTTTATAAAGTGTAATATGAAGAAACCTGCATTAGAATACTATTTTAAAAAGCAAACAGATTAATTATATACTTTATATATAATTATAAATACTTGTTTCTTACACAACTGAAGTATGAGACTCACTGCTTAATATATTGAATGCTATGTAGGCTTGATTGATTACTTCCCCCAAATTATTGTCAAATGTCTGAACATGATTTATTTTCAGAACAACAGAAAAATCAACAACAAAATATCACAACTCTTCTGTGGCCTCATTTTGAAATCCAAAGAAATGAGGCCAACATTTAACCACACATCAGACTGCAGTTGTGGAAATCAGTCTTCCAGAAGCCTGTTGACGAAGAAGTGTCTCAGATGGGAAACATGATACACCTCTGGAAAGAGAAGTAAAACTGTTCCTCGTTCCTGCCTTGGATGTGCCTCACAAAGCTGGCGCTGCCTGTGGTGCCAGCAAGCTGGCTGCTTCCCTTAAGCATCTGGCTGCAGCTGCTTTTCCACCAAAATTCCTCTCCCTTCCATAAAAGCAAGCCATGTTTGTGTGCTTCCCCTCCTCACCCTAGCCACTGGTGGGTGTGGTGTGACTCCTGGGAGAATCTGGACCTTCCTATACCTGTATTTCTTTTGCTTTTTATTCCCCAAATAGAGGGGGAAAAATGCCTTGACTCCAGCTCTCTAGTGGTGGTTTGGATACCATGTGGCCTCATGACTGCAGGTGGCCTGAGGAACTCTGGAAAGAAAAGCACATGGCTTGTTTACTTTGTCTGGGTGTGAGAAAGCCACATTAGGAGGGTGACTGTATTTTAACTTTCAAATAGGAGATGGGCTGCTTCAAAGGCTCAGAAGGCGAAAAAGTGATGATCATTAAAAATGTGTTGAATTCCAGTGAGAACATGGGTGAATTCATTAGGGGCTAAAAGCAAAGAAAGCTGCTGGTTTTAAAGTTCAGAACCAGTAACGGGAAGGTTTGATACATTATAATACATGAATACAAAATACTTTTACATATATAAAAAATTGTAAAGCAAAGCAAATAACTCATTGGGAAAAATATTTGGAGTTTATACATAACACAAATAATAACTCCTAAAAACAGATTCAAAAGAAAACAAACTAGGTACAAGAATACATTTCATAAGAAAATAATTACAAGTGTTGCTCAACCTTAGGGAAAGCTGCTCGCCTCTCTTCATTGTGGAGAAATGCCAATCAGATCTCACTGGAGTATAGTTTACCTGTCACTGGCAAAGAGCCAGAGCTCATGCTGTTGGTAGAGCATCAGGATAAGAGGCCCTCCACACTGCCGGTGTTCCACATGTGTTCAAGGGAACTGACAGGATCTACAAAGTAAGATAGGCCTTTGTCTTCAAATCCCAGGAATTTGTTCTAAGCACATCAGCAAAAATGTCCATGCTCAGAGTAGGTTAGAAACAACCTGAATATCCATCCATTTGGTGTGACTTACAGAACTCATAGAATGCAGTAGAGCACTGTGTGGCTGTGAAGAGGGATGTGCACTGGCTCTGAGACTGAGGTCATACTCCAGATATGTGAAGTGAAGCTAGCCAGGTGGAGGATGTGTTGAGGGCGTCTTTGATAATTGGTATTTAGCAAAAGGCAATAGAATACAAATGTTAATTTTTAAAAGAATAATAAAGTTGGTTACCTCAAGTAGGTGGAAAGAAGTAGGATGGAGGAGACGAGGGCAAGCGTCAGACTTCTAACTAACTGCCCCTTGTTCTAGAGATTTGGTTCTAAAGCCAAATAAATATTACACATAATTATGGTTTAAGGAGACATGAAAGTTAAAAGAAAAATGAAGCAAATAATCGTAACTATTTGAGATTCATGGCACAACTACCCAAAGGAAAGACCCCAAGCAAGGTGTGCATAGGAGGTGATGGAGTTGGCTCTGGTAGAAGCCAAGGAGGCGTGTCCAGCCCAGTAGCAGTGATTGTCCAGCACTTAGTTGGCCCTTCTAATTATCATTTCTCACTAAAAGGAACTATAGCTCTGGTAAAGGATATTACTCCAAATTTATACTATTTGCCCTGAGTTACTTATACCAAAAAGGAAAGAAACTATCAAAAATTACTAGTTATATCTACAGCTCAAGAACTCACCCAAACTGAAGGGATTCCTACTGGGACAATTGACGCATTAGTAAAATAATAACTACAGTAAATGTGTTCAATGAAGCAAATGTGTTTAAATCCATGGATCATAATAAAGATAAATGCATGTAATACCTTCTCAAGATACCAAGGAGTAACTAGTGAAGAGAATCTACTGTGTACCCATCCTATCTATGCTATAACTATGCATCTCAGCATAATCTAACTACTGAGAAAAGGAGTTTCTCTTTATAGGATCTCAGCTAAACATCAAGAAGTAATGATAGAGTAAGACAGTTTTTTGCAACTCCTACTTAACTAATGAATCTAGGCAAGGATCACTTTCTGCCTCCTAAAAGGAGGGCAGAAATATTTTTGTGCAATTAACACCAACCATCCTGAGTCTGATCAAGCCTGAAGATCTGATTACTAACTTACAGGGAATGTAGAGGGTGGAAAGGCAGCAAAAATGGTACTCCAGGCATACAGAAGGCAAGAGCATTTGGTAGATGATAAGCAAGGAGATGTATACAGTTATCAAGTTATAGGAAATGAAAAGAGAAACATTATAGGAATACGGTGAGCAAAATTTAGGCAATCTTGAATGTATAAAACCAGCTGTCTGGTTTTTTTTTTTCATCAAGTACATTGAAATAAAAAAGAGAAGGTGGGTTAGATGGGGTACCCTCAAAGAAACGTAGAGAAAGACCAGCTGAGTGCAGTGGATGACCCTTATTTGGCTCCCAGTTTGGACAAGCCCTGTGTTCTAGTTTCTCTTTAATTGCTATGACAAACCACACTGACCACTACTAACTTGGGGAGGAAAGGGTTTATTCAGCTTACATCTCCTGGGTCACAGTTCATCACTCAGGGAGCCCAAGGTAGGAACTCATCTCAGGGTAGGTACCTGGAGGCAGGAGCTGGAGCACAGACCATGGAAGAATGCTGTTTACTGGCTTGCTCCTCTGGCCCATGCCCAGCCTGCCCTCTTATACTGTACAAAACAACCTGCCCAGGGTGGCACCACCCACAGTGGGTTGGGCCCTCCCACATTGCTCAACAATCAAGACAATACTGCACGGACATGGCCACAGACCAGTCCAATGGAGGCAATTCCCCAGTTGAGGCTCCGTGAACCCAGGTGTGTCAAGTTGACACTAAAGCTATCTAGCACACCCAGTATAGACAGAATTGTATGAGATGGTCAAGGCAACTTGACCACTGAATAGTTGACGATATTAAAGAATTGTTAAATTATTCATAGCATAGCAATGGTGTTGTGGTTTTGTTTTTAAAAGAATCCTTATCTTTTAGAGCTGTGTACTGAAATATTGAGGTAAATATATGAATGTCAGAATCGAAGACTTATATTTGATCAGATAGGGAAGAGTTAGGCAATGTAACGTCATGTAGGGAATAGGAAGTCTCGAAGGAGACCCTCCCATATACACATACTTTGTCAGTTGATTTGTTCTCTCTCTCTCTCTCTCTCTCTCTCTCTCTCTCTCTCTCTCTCTCACACACACACACACACACACACACACTCACATCATCTCGTATATATTGGCCGGGTTGGCTTCAAACTCCTGAAGTAGCCAAGGATGAGCTTCCTCCTGCTGCCCCCTTTCAAGTGCTGAGTCTGTTGATTTTCATCAGAGAGCTGCATTTTCTACAGGAGTGATTATATTATATTATATTAGATTAGATTAGATTAGGGTCTAGCTAGAGAAATACTTACTTAAGGCATACTGGAAGAACCCCTGCCCCTAGCAGTGATTCCTTTAACTCTTCACTAAGGACTGATTGACCAGATTTTTACTTTGCTTCAGCTATTGACTGACCTGTGGTTACTTCATCTGCCCTTCCTAACCTTGACTGGTATCTTTGACTCTACAACTAGTAGCAGCCAGAGCACAGGGTAATAATCTGGTGATAGAAAGGGCACAGAAACTTCAACCACATAATAACCACCAGTTTATTTCTTTTAAGTGAAGTCTAAAGCTGGGAGGAGGGATGACTCATGCCTATAATCTCAGTACTTGGAAGATTGAAGCAATGGGATCTGCAGTTCAAAGTCACTCTTGGCTACATGAAGAATTTTAGGTAAGGTGGGGTACATGGCACCCTGTATGGAAAACAGACAAACAAAATAACCAAAATAAGTAAGTCTAACTCAAATTGGTTACCTTTGTGTCTCAGAAGTACAAGGCCTCTATGGAAAACAGACTAGGGCTCCTGCTTATTTGCAATTTTGCTCTCTCTTTCTCTGGTGAACCACACCAGAGCAAAGACTTTATTTAACACAGAGATAACAGGTGCATGGCTAAGCTTTTTCTCTTGAGTTGAAGTGGTATTTGTATTGAAATCCAAGGAATGTAGAAACTCAGGGCAAGTCTTCTTTATGTCTTGTCCCTGTGTCTCTTTCAGATGATAGATTCAAAGGCCCCTTTGATCTAGTGATTGATGTTTCAGCAAGTTTTCTGGATTCTTCTGTCATTGTTTTTGTCTTTGTGTCTATCTCTCCTCTCCCAAATCAGTCAATCCTAGAGTAAGTTCTTGAGGTCAGAAATTTAAAGGTACAGGGTGGGAGGGTGGAGCTAGGAATATTTAGTTCTAGAAGAACTAGCTTGATGTGAGATCGCTTGCATTTGGTTATCCTTTGGCTGCTTATTTGTGTGTGTGTGTGTGTGTGTGTGTGTGTGTGTGTGTATGTGTGTATGTGTATACTCTTTCACATGCACATTTGCATCTTTACCAAAGAAAATAGCTTGATTTATAACTAAAGTCCTAGTGGGGCATGGTGGCGCATGCCTTTAATCCTAGCACTTGGGAGACAGAGGCAGGCAGATCTTTTTGAGACCAACCTGGTCTACAGAGTGAGTTCCAGGACAGCTAGGGCTACAGGGAGACCCTGTCTCAAAAAGACGAAAAAAAAAAATTAAATAATATAACCAAAGCCCTGCATTGAAGTCCTATACAAATTTGTGATGTGGGTCTTTTTTCTTTAATTTTTTAAAAATTTATTCTTGTATGTGTATGAATGTCCTGTTTGCAAGTTTGTTGGTGAACCTATGTCATGCAGTGCCTTGGAGGTCAGAAGAGGGCATCGGATTTCCCTGGAACTGGAGTTAAAGATGGTTCTTAGCCACCATGCGGGTGCTGGGGATCGATTCCAGGTCCTCTGCAAGAACAGTCAGTGCTCTTAATCGCTAGGCCATCTCTCCATTTGTGGTGTGGGTCTTTTATAAATATAAATATAATTTTTAATTTCTCTAAAGTAGGTATCTGGAGAGGGATTGCGGAGTCCAATTGTAAGTGCATCTTTAACTTTATAAGAAGTTCCTATTTTGTAAATCAGTTTTACAGTAATGCCATTACAACAGCAGTGAAGTCTCTTCTCTTTGTCCTGCATTCTGGCCAGCACTTGGTAGTGCTCCTTGGTAAAGTTCAACCCCTCTGTATGTAGTATGTCCTGGTATCTCATTGCAGCATTCTGGCCAACACTTGGTAAAGTTCAACCCCTCTGTATGTAGTATATACTGATATCTCATTGCAGCATTCTGGCCAGCACTTGGTAGTGCTCCTTGGTAAAGTTCAACCCCTCTGTATGTAGTATGTACTGGTATCTCATTGCAGCATTCTGGCCAGTACTTGGCATTGCTCCTTGGTAAAGTTCAACCCCTCTGTATGCAGTATGTGTAGTGTGTATAGTGTGTGTAGTGTGTGTAGTATGTATAGTATGGACTGGTGTCTCATTGCAGCTCCTCATTGTGTGTTGATGATTATTTTCTTTGATGCTGTACCTGTTCAGAGTTTTGCTTGCTATTAATTGGATTAATAATTTTCTCTTGAGTTTTGAGATTATCTATTTTATATATGTCCTTTGACAGAAATATAAATTACAAGTATTTTCTCTCAGTCTTTGCTTTGTCTTTTTAATTTTTTGAGACAAGGTCTCATGTCTCTAGCCTCAAACTTATGTCGTGGAGACAGACCTTTAACTTTGATCATCCCACTCTGCCTCCCAAGAGCTGCTACTGCAAGTGTGTGCTGTGTCCCTTTAGCTTCGGATTTTCTTAAATAGTATCTTTCACAGACTTTAATTTTGACCAAGTCAAACTTAGACTTCAGTGGTTCTGTCACCTCAGCCTTTTCAAGTAGTTAGGACTACAGATTTGTGCCACTGTACCTAGGAAGGAGGGAATTTTTAATTTTCCCAGTGCTGGCACCCAGCCATATTTCTGTGTGTACCAGGCCAAGTGCTGTATACTGAGCCCTGTTCTCAGCCCTAGTCTAATTTGGCTTTTTTGTCTTTTTCTATCAGTTTTAGAATTAGCTTGTCTATATCTTTAAAGGATTATGCTGGGATTGGGGTAGAATTTGCATTAAATCTTGAGAATTTTTTTTTTGTGTGTGTGTCTTTTTGAGACAGGGTATCCCTGTAGCCCCAGCTGTCCTAGAACTCACTATCTAGACCAGGCTGGCCTTGAACTCACAGAGATCCATAGGGCATGCCTTTAATTCCAGGAGGCAGAGGCAAGCTGACATTTGTGAGTTGGAGGCCAGCCAGGACTGTATTAAAAGAAGGAAGAGGCCAGGTGTGGTGGCACACGCCAGGATCTCTGTGAGTTCAAGACCAGCCTGGTCTACATGAGTGAGTTCCAAGACAGCCAGAACTATAGGGAGACCCTGTCTCAAAAAGACACAAAAAGAAGGAGGAGGAGGAGGACCAGCAGCAGCAGAGCAGAGCAGAGTGGAGGGCTGGGGAGGGGAAGGGGAAAGAAGGAAAGGGGGCCAAGAGAGATAATAATGAATAAAGGCAGTTTACAGAAAGGTTGTTGAAGTTCAAAAATTCCATCCTTGCCCCCACTCAAATTTATTTATGTACCCCAAACTTACGTTGGGAGGAAGCTGCTGTGTCCCAAGTGCTCTGGCTTTTCTGCCAGCATCTAGGGTTCCCTCTTCATTGTTACTTTTGCTTAGTACAGAAAGTGGGGGTGGGAGCTGGAGAGATGGCCTAGTGGTTAAGAGCACCGACTGCTCTTGCAGAGGACCCAGGTTCGATCCCCAGCACCCACATGGCAGCTGAGAACTGTCTGTAACTCTAATTCCAGGAGAACTCCAGTTCCAGGGGAATCCAACACCCTCTTCTGACCTCTGCAACATTGCATGACACAGGTGCACAGGCCTACATGCAGACAGTACATTCATATAAATAAATAAATAAATAAATAAATAAATAAATAAATAAATAAATAATAACATTTAAAAAAATTTTTTTAAAGTGGGGGTGCCAGGGAACCAACCAGTGCACAGCGTCGTGGCACAGGTTTTCCCAGGTACTGCCCAGCACCGCAGCCATTCCTTTGGTCTCCCTTGTTGGCTCTGGAAGTTCTAGAGAGCAGAATTTACCACGGCCTGATAGTCACATTGCAGGCCAGGATGCGTAGGCACCGATGCAGCCATTCATCCTATCTGTTCTCTTCCTCCCTGCCCTTTCCCCCTTCTATCTTGGTTAGTGACATCAACCTCTACATCAGCCTGAACTCTGCATAACCTCCCATTTGCTACATCCATCAGTCACAAGCATGCCTGCTTTTCTATCCAAGTGTTCCTGAAGTGAGTTCTCTTCTCTTTGGGCTGTGGGTACTACATAGTTAGAGCCTATCATCTCATCTCTCCCTTCCTCTTGTGTATGGATGTGTGCATGTGTACACATTCGTATGTGCATGTGCATGTGGATGCCAAGTTTCAATGTTTAGTGTCCTCCTTAATCACTGTCTACCTTGTTTTTTGAGGCAAGCTCCCTCGCAGAACCTGAATCTGGCCCATTTGGCTACACTGGCTGGCCAGTGAGCTTCAGGGATCACCGCTCTCTGCCTCCACAGCTCTGGATTTACAGATGTGTGTTACTGTGTCCAGCTTTTACATGGATGTTGGGGATTCAAACTCAGGTCCTTATGCTTGTGTGGTGGACACTTTACTCACTGAGCCACTGCCCCAGCCCCTCACCTTTGCTTTTGAGAAAGCTTCTTCGTGGGTCCTTTACTTCAGGGCCCTGTACCCCTCAAATTCTTTCCAATCACTGCTGTCAGAATCATCCATCTCTAATGCAGACCTGATTCTTTTGTCTGAGAAGTGACTTAAATTAGCTTCTTGTCCTCGCTTAATGTGCAGGGTCCCTCCCATCCCTTACCTGAAGTTGCTTTGCTATACACCGCCCAGTGATGATCTTGCCAGTCCAGACTCCTCTGTGCTTGGGCCTTTTCTGCCTCTACTCCTTTCTTCATCTTGTTCCCTTTGCCTAGATTTCCCATTTCCCTGCCCATTCTGCTGCCTGACAGGCTTCTCCTCCAGAAGCTACTTCAGGGATTCCATCCTCTGTGGCCTGTCTTTGATCATCCAGAGTAACAGAATTCCAGCCTCCAACCCCGGCACGTTCTCTGTGTTATGTTAGTAGGTGCATTGCCTTTTCCTGGGGTGCACTGTGTCTGTTTCTCTTTCTGTGAGCCTGGGTGTCTTCTTAATACTCATATTTTCAATGCCAGTTACATCATCTGGCACCTGGAAGAAGCGTAGCCAGATAGTGGGAGACTAGTTGGTTATTATCACCATTTCATCTTCATCAGCCTTTGTGTAGACTGGGTACTAGACATAGAATGCCCATGTGCCTCTCAAACCACATTTTTAAAAGACACAGACAACATTCATTCAATTTAACCAAAATTCTTTTTGTTTTGTCTAATATTATAATGATTATTGCTCTTGAATGCTGTGTTTGTTTTCAGAAAACAGAACATTATTTTATTGTTTCCTCTCACAATTAAAACTGTAGTATCCACATCTCATTTTTTATATCTATCAAACATGCCTTCCTGGCCTATTGCATGTGTGTCAGTGCTACTGCAATCTGTGATGTAGAAGTTACTGCTTCATCTAAGCTGTATAGGAGCTTTTCTGCATGGAGGTGTTCATCCATACATTGCATGTTTAAATCCACAGACACATACTAGATAGTCACCTGGTGGCAGAATCACTTGACACAGAGAATGCAAGGTGAGTCCAAAATCTGTGCTTGTGAGAAACTCATGGTGTCAGAAGCTAGGTGGATCTATGCCTTGTGCCACTGTGAGGTGGGAACAGACCAGTGGGTACTGGCAGGAGGGGTTCAGGTGGCATGTGAGGGGCCAGTTCAACCAGGACACAAGTTACGTGAAGCAGCCAGCAAGCCTTGTGGAAATAAAACAGTGGCCGTTTCTAGGAGGTAGGGTGTGTATGTGCATGTATGAAGATGTCAAAGGATATAATCATTCAGTCCAGCAAATATTTATTAATCCCTACAGTGTGCCATATACTAGTCTAGGTGCTCAGAACAGACCAGGTCCATACCATACTGAGCTGAAGTTCTGTTGGGAGAGATAAGAAAATTAACAAATGAAAGCACCATGTGGAAAAGTAAAGCAGTGTAAAACTGTGAGTTTGGAGACTTGCCGTTTCATGAGGGAATTCAGGTGGGACTTCCGGAAAGTGTATATTTAAACAGAGGCTGGCTGAAGCAAGACAAAGAGGGCTCAGTGAGGAAGAACTTCTCAGAGGGCTCAGTGAGGAAGAGCTTCTCAGGTAGGAATTTACTTAGGAGGCCAGAAGAGTTACAAGAAGGCCAGCCTGCTGGTATTGAGTGGACAAGGAAAAGTGGAAGGATGTGAAATTGGAGCCATGGCTGAGGACCCAGTGATGTAGAGCCCTGCAGAGCTTTCATTCTGAGTGACCGTGCAGACCCACCCCACTTCACAGTTCTGTACAGTAAGCAGTGTACTCTGGTTTGTATCTTGAAAAGATCCTGCTGGATAGATCCCTGATTTGTGGGGAATAAAAGGGGACAGGCAGTAGTGGAAAGGCATGCACCTTAGAGATGATGGAAGGACAGGGTGACAGCCATGAGCTAGGAATTGATCACAGAGGAGCTTATAATAAAAGAAGCGAGAATGAAAGAAAAAAGGCAGGAAGAGAAGAGATGCAGGAATTGAGGGGTCAAGTATATCAGCGGCTGATGAGTGGGATCCATGGGGGCTGAGGATGAACTGTGGGGTTAGGTCAGCAAAGGGCGTGGTGTCCTGGAAAAGAGCCTGTGATAGTTGTTGAGAGTTTAATTGCAGTGAATGAAAAGAGAAAGGGAAACGAAATTCACGAGTATGAGATAAACTGAGTATTGTGTGCATGCCTGTAACCCTGGTACGCAGGAGGGGAAGCGAGGTGACGAGTTCATGGGCATCTTTGAGGTAGGGTGAGCTTTAGGACAGCCTGAGCTATGTAAAATTCTGTATAAACAAACAATAGTGGCCCAGAGAGGGAGAGAGGGATGGGAGCCACACGGGAGGGCTTCGAAGGTACCGTGTATCAGCACCATGTCTGCTGACGACAGCAGACAGGAGAGTAAATGATTGCTGCAAAGGCACAGGGATGAGGCTGTTTGGGGTTTCAGAACGAGTAGCAGTTCACCTAGTGTTGACCCACGTCAGAGGAGAGGGGCACGGGGGTGGCTGCAGGGAGGGTGGCTGATTCATGGTGGAAAAGTGAGGAAGTTCCAGTTTTAGTTATGTCTCTCAGTCTTTCGCTTTCTCTCCCTCCTCCATCTCTGCTTTTCTCCAGAAACCATAAAGCTCTGTAATTTCTATAGCTCATCTGCTTTCCAGAAAAGTGCCTTTACTGTTTGCAGCAGGCCTAGGCACTTTCTTCAGGGCCAAGAACTCCCCTACCGTCACACTGCTGGTTCTGGTCTTCAGATGAGTCTGGGACAAATGTTGGGCAGATACAGAAAAGCTGGCTGTGACTAGCATACACAGTACAGGGAGGACAGAGTGCGACCTGAAGCTGGGTCGGTGTTCCCGTAGGGAGTGCCGCTTCTGAAGAACTCACCCGTCAAGGAAGCGGATCTCCGTGGGCACAGGGAACCACTGGCGGACAGTAAGTGTGATGGTACAGCAAGATGGCCAGTGGCCTGGAAGGGCCGGGGCGTGGTGGACAGAGTCTGGGGCAGGAGAGTGGAGTCAGGGACTGCAGCCCAAACCAGGGGACCTGGCTTTTCCCTCCTGCTATTTTTCTATTTTGTTTTTTAACATTCATCTTTTGAAGTTATTTTTATTTCAAAGCCAATTTTTTTTTTTACTCCACGGAATGAGTTGATAAGTTCCACTTTCCTCAATAGCAAAATTCTTTCTGTGTCTTAATACTGGGTGAAGTATTAGTTTACATGCCTTTTTGTCCTCAGGGAAGATTATAGCTTTTTCTTTATCTCTCAAAGCCAATTTTTACTGACGCTTTGTGCATTTCATACAACATTTCCCAATCAAATCCAGACCCATTCCCCCTTCTTTTTTTTTTTAATTTTTATTTATTTCTGTATGTGTAGGAATGTACTGTCTGCATGTAGGTCTGTGCACCCGTGTCGTGCAATGCTGTGGAGGTCAGAAGAGGGTCTTGGATTCCCCTGGACTGGAGTTCTCCTGGAATTGGAGTTACAGATGGTTCTCAGCCGCCATGTGGGTTCTGGGGATCAAACCCGGGTCCTCTGCAAGAGCGTCGGTGCTCTTAACCGCTAGGCTATCTCTCCAGCCCCCCATTCCCCCTTCTTACCCCTCAACCCCATTAGAGCTCATGCATTCTGCCATACACGTTTTTCATCTTTTTCTCAGTATCTTTTTTTTTTTTTGGTCTTTTCAAGACAGGGTCTCCCTGTAGCCCCAGCTATCCTGGAACTCGCTCTGTAGACCAGGCTGGCCTTGAACTCACAAAGATCGCCTGCCTCTGCCTCTCTAGTGCTAGGATTAAAGTAGGATTAAAGGCGTGCACTACCACACCCGGCTTCTCAATATCTTTTAAATTTTTCCATGCAGTTTACTGTTTCTGGCAGAAGTTCACCATTTCAGTCAGTTCTTTGACCCAGTCTTTTTCATTGTTGTTCCTTCCAATTTGCATCACTCCAAAATATGCATCTATGCATGCCACACATATATCAAGATTATGACGTCATAGGTTTTTTTCTTCAGCTTATGATTTCTTTTTTTAAAATTTTTTTCCTTTATTAGGTTGAAAGATGTCAAATATTCCTTAAGGAATTGTTTGAAGGCTCCTCCTTGGCAAGGCCGAACAACCATCAGTCCTGCCCTTGTGCTCCACGCTAGGGTCTTCCCTTCCTGTGGTCACCAAATGAGGTCCAGTAAGCACTGTGTCCTGTCTTGATTTTCCTATGCTGGCCTCCATGAGACAGCCTGGGTAGTCCAACAGTGGCAGTCTATACTCTGAAGAGGCTGAGACCCCAGTAGTTGCTCAGTCCATAAGCTGGATGTCTCAGCAGTCCCCATCTGCCACTGAAGGTTTGGAGGATTCTTGAAGAGACATGAGTCTTCAGTCCATATTGGAAGGTTGAAAAGCTGTGTCTCATGTTTTTGAAGGATGGCAAAAGCAGTGGAAGCCACAGGGTAGCTGCACTTGACAGTAAGAATTGAAGACAGCAAAACAACAGTGCTATTTTATTTTATTTTATTTTTTACTTTTTGTCTATTTACTAAGATCTCAAGTTTTATACCTAAAATACAATTTCTCAGACCTTACTGATTATTTATTTCTGGTTATACTTTCCTTTTGGATGTTTAAGCCCACACAGCCCAGATTAACCAAGGTTTTTGTTTTCTCAAGGTCAGTTGAGGATCTGGTCCTCGGGGATCACTCGGGTTTTGGGGGGAGAGGGAGCTCCTGCTTCCTTTTGGCTTTTCATTTACCAGTTCCATCCACTTGAAAAAGTCAGGTCTTACTAGACCAGGCTTCCCTTTTTGAAGCATGAGCAGACTTTCCTCTTCATAGACTGGACAGTGGCTGAAGTCCCATTAGTGGATGTCCAAGACCTCCCTGCACAGGAAGACTGGTTACTCATAGATTTGCAGGACATTTCAAGAGATGCCCCCATGCATAGTAGAGTATGTTCTTGTAGAAGACTGAAGAAAATGAAACTAAATCAAGAAGTAATGAACAACTGTCTCCTTTTCCAGCCAAGCAGCTGGACTCTTTAGTAGGCTGAATCGTTAGTAGGGTGGGAGATGAGGACCCTCGTGTGCGGTAGAAGAAGCAGCAAATATGAGTGGGAAAGAAGGTGAGGTTCACTGGACCCAGGAGCGTGTCACTGTAGACTCTCTGGGGGGACAGTTAGTCTCTCTTAACAGATGCAGAAGAGCCCATGGTGTTTCAGTCACTGCCCACAGGACCAGCAGATTAATGATACACGGGGTTAGAAGGGTGCCCTTGAATTTCCAGCTCTTTATTGGGTCTGTGAACTGAGGCAAAGTGAGAACCGGCGACTGTAAACCATTGTGGGACTGGTGACATCACTTATAATTTTCAGGCCCAGATTTTCACGTAATTTCTGCAGTTGACTGTGCATTGTTTGGCTGCCGACACCAGGGGAAGGGCAACAGCGGCCTTAGTCATGATGTTCCTGTGGAGAGCACCCATCAGCACGACGAGCGTCCGGGAAGTCTGTCCCTGCTGTGAGGACAGCACTATCACATTGTAGGATGTACCATGGTTGCTCAGAAATGCTAAGGCTGGGGTGGGAGAGTAAGAAAGGGCGAAAGTGTGAAGATTGCAGAGCTCAGTCTTACTCTGCCATCATATTACAGAAAGATTTAAACCAAACCTGAACTTCCAGGTTAGTTTTGAGAGAGTCTTACTTATAAACTGACTCCACAAGTTGGCTTTAGGATATATGAGGTCATGCATGTGAGGCACTTACAGCAACCTTCAGCTAAGGAAGTATTCACTGTAATTGGTAATTGCTGATAACAGTTCTTTTAATTTAATTTCCAAGGAGTAATCCATTTTTTGAAATATTTCCAATTGTAAAATCTTGCCTTTTTGCTCAGTGACTTCTGTGGTGCTAGAGGCAGAGCCAAGGGCCTCAGTGATTTAGACAGAGAGAGAACAGCCAGGGAGAAAGACCGGAGATGATTTGGATGCCTGTGATACAGAGGATGCCACTAGACCCAGAGACTCCAACCAAGGTCCATGTCACAGTGGCCCTGGTGAGAGGGATGATGGACCTAGTGGTCCCAGCAGGCACACTATGAACAGCCAGACAGGGAGGTACCTGGCAGTGCCCTCAGCCTTAGAGACCTAGTGGTCCCAGCAGGCACACTATGAACAGCCAGACAGGGAGGTACCTGGCAGTGCTCTCAGCCTTAGAGACCTAGTGGTCCCAGCAGATACACTATGAACAGCCAGACAGGGAGGTACCTGGCAGTGCCCTCAGCCTTAGAGTCATCAGGGAAACTCTTTGAAACTTCGTATTTTGACTCTGCCCCGGTAATTCTGCTTAAATCCGTTCTGGGTAAAGTTGAGGCAGCATAGGTTGTTATTTATTTATTTATTTATTTATTTATTTATTTATTTATTTATTTGAATGTATTTTCTGCATGTAGGTTTGTGCACCCATCTCGTGCAATGCTGCGGAGGTCAGAAGAGGGTGTCGAATTCCCCTGGAACTGGAGTTCTCCTGGAATTGGAGTTATAGACGGTTCTCGGCCGCCATGTGGGTGCTGGGGATTGAACCCAGGTCCTCTGTAAGAGCAGTCGGTGCTCTTAACCACTAGGCCATCTCTCTAGCCCCACGTTGATTGTTTTTTATGTGTATGTGTGCATGTGATTTTGTGAATGTATACCATATGTGTTCAGGTGACTGTAGAGGCCAGAAGACAACAGTGTTGGGCACTCTGGACCTGGAGTTACAGGTGGTTGTGAGCTGCTTGATACATGGGTGTTCAGAACTGAACTCCAGTCCTCTGGAAGAGCAGCACATTCTTAACCACTGAGCCATCCCTTCAACCCAGTGGCAGAGTTTTTAATGTTGAAGCTTTCCAGGTGATCTGAATTGATTGCCAAGAGCGAGAACTATCTGATGAGCACATCAAGGGTTTGGGTGGGGAGAGGGGTTGCCCTAATTCAGCATTAAAAGATTAAGAGAGGATATCCCACACTTCCTGACTTGAGATGTTGAGGAAGGGAGGTTTGGATAGGCCTGGATAGTAAGAGCCATGGCTGGAAGCTGGGCAGAGGAGGGAAGATAGACTCTACATAGGAGGTTCAGTTTCAGCTGACAGCAAGGCCTGATGAGACTGGGTGTGTTCTGGGTTATGTGACCAGGTACAACAGGATACGAAGTCCTTCTGAAGACTTGGACCTGAGGCTACCTGGAAAGCTGGAGCACAGACTCCAGTATGGTCCATAAACTGGAATGCCATCCCAAGTCTGGTGATTTGCAGGTGCTTTGGCAGCTTTGGAGGGAAAATAAATAAGGTCATTTTATTCATGCATATTTTGCAAATTAGAAATAACACTAATTGTGAATTCCATAGAATCCTGTTGGTAGTAATTTGTTGTATGTTCTTATTGTGCTTGTGGTAGAAAGACTGTCTTGGCAGATGCTCGGTCAGCTGAGGACAGTTCATCTTGGCTAACATTTCTCTTATATTATCTATCATTGTTTATCATATCTACCAATTTAAAACCGGTGAAGAAAAAAAGTAGAGATAGAATTAATCAGTAAACTATGGAACTTATAAAAATGTCAGAACTAGGGGCTAGAGAGATGGCCTAGTGGTTAAGAGCACCGACTGCTCTTGCAGAGGACCCGGGTTCAATCTCCAGCACCCACATGGTGGCTGAGAACCGTCTGTAACTCCAATCCCAGGAGAACTCCAGTTCCAGGGGAATCCGAGACCTCTTCTGACCTCTGCGGCATTGCACGACACGGGTGCACAGACCTACATGCAGACAGTACGCTCATACACATACAAAAATAAATAAAAATTTAAAAAATATATATATATTAAAAAATGTCAGAACTATAAATGCTGAATAGAACTCTAATACAAATATAGAATATATATTTATAACTAAGGGGGCAGAGGATTCCTTTAGTAGTATGGTTTAACTCAAGCAGCTAAAAAAGGAAAAAGGGAATGATGAAGAATGTCTGAAATTGGGTTGACTGAGCCAGCAGTTCAGTCAGCTCTGCTTCTCTGGGTTCTTTTGCCAGATAGTGGCATGAAATCAGGAAGCTTTTCTGTTATTCTTAAACCTGTGACATTTTCTCTGAAACAAATCCCATAGCCCTGCCTTCCAGGATGAGACTGACGACTTCTTTCATGCTTAGGAAAGGAGTCCGAATGACAGGTGGTGTGAGAGCTGTAGTCCACACAGGGCAAATGGTGTCCCTATACCCCAAACCCTTGTCTCCAAGTTGGTGACACAGGTGATGTTCCAAGAAAGCAGAACAGAATGTTAGCAAAATGTCTTCTTGGAATGGATATTGTCCAGTATCTATGATGGTGTGCTGTGAAAAAGCCATCACTATCATGTGTGTGCTAGCAGGTCTCTTCACATTGGTGTAAAACCAGAGATGCACAGATTCTGAATCAGCTCTTAGCACATGTGCAGTGCTTGTCCGAGAGCAGACTACTTGATCAGTTTTTGTTCAGCGGAAACCCATTGTCATAAGAGAAGAGTGCTTGACTTGGTGTAGTTAATGGTTATGTTGTAAGCCATGAAGGAGAATTATAGAGGTAGATTAGGGTCAGTTTCGGGAGATAAGAGAGGACAAAGGACATTGCTCCATGAATAAAATGGGCTGCAGAGCAGTATGACCCACTGCATTACTTGATTCTCAGAGAAGACCTGGCAGTCTTCCTCCTGACCTTGATTATGATTGAAAAAAAAAAAAAACAATAGAGCCAAGTGCAACAATTTCCTGTAAAATAAGGGAATGTGCTGCAAATAGTGCATCAGAGTCAGAGTGTCTCACAGAAGACTCGGGAACGTGGATAAGTGTAAAACCTGTCTCGGTGGCACTGACTGGTTCATGTCAATACCCATTCTATCTAGGTGGTTTTCTCAGGTCATGAAATATTTCAGAGTTAAACATTAAGCTGTTTAATACTAACAACAAGAAATCCTATTTTATAGTTCTGTGAGGTTAGGACACTGTCTTCTTGGGTACTAGTCAGTGTTTTATTGCTGTAACAAAATTCCTGAGGAAAGATAGTTATGAAGAAAAGAGCTCTATTTAATGCACACTTTTGGGGGGTCCAAGGATGCAGCACCCCCATTAGTTCAGTTCTGATATGCCCCTCCTGTCTTCAAGTTGTTATGGAAAATAGTAGCAATGGGAGTGTGTGTGCGAGGAACTGCTCAGGCTTCTATAACTGTCCTCTCTTAAATGTCTCCCAAGGACTAGGTCGCAGATAATCTGAGGACCTCCTGTGGACCCTACCTGTTAAAGGGTCTTTAAGCTCTCACACTGTCAAACTGGGGACCAAATGTCTTGCACACAGATATGGAGAACAAACCACATCCAACTGTGTCCCTAATGCCTAACAATGCCACAAATAGCTAATATTTTTTGACCAAATGGATTTTATATTCATCAGGCATAGAAAGAATTGATTGTGTATTAGACGTTATGTTTTAAAACCAACCTAAATGCTATGGAATACTTGCCAAACACAACCAAAAAGTAGAGTCGTCATTTATTTGTTGCTCTCTCACACAGTGGAACATTTACTCCAGCTCTCTAGCACTCATTGGCTTATTTTACTAAGTGCTAAAAAAGGTTCTTGATGAGAAGGCAAATTGTAATTTCTAGGACGATGTTAAATCTGAGCATCAAGTGTGTGTCAGAGGCACAGAATACTTTCTGACAGTCTTTACATATGAGTCAGGATTTTGTAAGAGTAAGGAGAGAAACTACCTGGGGGGGGCGCTCAAATTGTTTGTCATTATATATAAAACAAATAGTTTGTCATTATGCATGCACATATGTATGTCTATATTAGCACAAACTACACACAGCATCCTCACTGATAGGAGCCTATTACTTTAAAGAATTTGGGACTGGAGCTATGGCTCAGCGATTAAGAGCACCAACTGCTCTTGCAGAGGACCGGGTTCAATTCCCAGCACCCACATGGCGGCTAAGAACCATCTTTAAACCAGGCATGGTGGTGCACACCTTTAATCCTAGCACTTGGGACGCAGAGCCAGGTGGATCTCTGTGAGTTCAAGCCCAGCCTGGTCTACAGAGTGAGTTTCAGGCCAGCTGGGGCTATAGGGAGGCCCCATATAAAAAAAAAAAAAAAAAGAATTAAAGGAGTCCTGTGATTAGCATTCCTCTAAAACATTGTGAGAAGCCTTGCTTTTAATTTGCCTGGAACTGGTGGTTGACATGGGGTCAAATGTCCTTTGTTTTAATAAATGATGACATTTATATATGCCATTGTCCTTGTATCAACTACCTTATTTTTTAAATATATTATTATTTGAAAGTTCCATACATTATACAATGTATGGTGACCATAGCCATCCATCACTGCCTCCCTCCAACACCCCCCCAAGTGACCCCACCCCATCTTAGTCCCAGGTTCATGTCCTCTTTTATTTATTTTTGTTATTAATAACATCTTGAGTCCAGTTAGTGTTGCATATGTGCGTGGGTGTGTGGCCAATCACTGGGACACCAGCGAGAGACCTACCAGCACCCACATCCCAAGGGGGAGTGACTCTTCCTTCCCTCAGTAGCCAAACTGCTGATAATTCTTGTGACAGGGCTGACTCGGAGTCCCCTTCTTCATCTATCCTGGAGTTCTGACTGGCTTGCTCTCTGTAGGCGAGCATTGGTCCTGTGAGTGGATGTGGGCAGCAGCCATGTTAGGTCCAGTGTAGGCGAGCACTGGTCCTGTGAGTGGATATGGGCAGCAGCCATGTTGGGTCCAAAACTCATCCTTTTCTAGCTCTCCTCCCCATCTACTGTCACTTATATCATTTCTACCCCTTCTTCCTAGAACTTTTCTGATCCTTGGATAGTGGGAGGTTTGGTATAGGTGACCCTTCCCCAGCTGTTCACTAGAATTATTTATACTTGGCACATGAATTCTTTACAACTCTGAATTAACCACAACCCACTATAAAAAGAACCTTCTCTGACCAAAGTTGATAGAGTACTAATTTATGGGTATAAACATAGACATTTAGAACGCAATTTGGCAGCATCACCATTTCAAAACAACAACCGTAGTTCCCTCCATCCCCCTAGGGCCCATGATCTCCCAATCCATGGGCTTTTGGCGAGGATTACGGTACCAGACGGGAAATCCCTGCTGTGGAGCAGGCCTCGCAGC
The DNA here is from genome assembly GCA_009823505.1 of Rhizomys pruinosus. Lineage (NCBI taxonomy): Eukaryota > Metazoa > Chordata > Mammalia > Rodentia > Spalacidae > Rhizomys > Rhizomys pruinosus. The sequence goes on along the minus strand of VZQC01011776.1, from coordinate 107,765 downwards.
CCATCGGAAGGCAGTTGCTTATGTCCATAATCTTCAGGCCACTGTTGCACCAGTGGGCACATCTTGTCAACAGGTCAGTGTTGTAGCAATGCAGGGTCCAGTGCTGGGTGAAACCACTGGTATCTTCCCCTTTGCAGAGTGCCTAGCACTTTAAGCTGGCCAGCAGAGAGCATCTTATGAGCAGTTTGAGGTTGAATTTTCTATTTCCTGCATCTAATAATGGTGTCTTCAGCAGTCATTTTCTTGCTGTCCAGTTATGGTGGGCAGCCAAGGGTAATGGCAGTAGCCTCTGTTATTTGGGGTGCCTCCAGGGCCTCCCGACCAGTAGCTCATAGGGAGGTGTCCTCTGCCAGGCACTGAGATCTGCATTTAATAACCCATGTCTTCTGAGAGCAGCAGTGTCCCCCATGCATAGTACTTCTGTTCAGACTCCTATATATACGTGTGTGTGTGTGTGTGTGTGTGTGTTCGTTCTTTTGGTCTGGGTGTGGTGGCATTCACCCCTTAATCTCAGCATCTGGGAGGCAGAGGCAGGCTAATCTCTGTGAATTTGAAGCCAGCCTGGTGTTATAGCAACTTTCAGGCCAGCTAGGGCTACATATTAAGACCTGGTCTCAACATTAAAGTAAATTAAAGATCTGTTGTACTTTTAATTAACTCGTAAACTAGTGGATTTCCACGAGGCTTCTTCCCTTTACCTCTCCTCCCTCCCAAACCCCTGTTCCCACTTAAACCTTTAACCCCAAGTATGTCCCCTCTCCTTTCCTGTCACCTGCATTCTACTCTCCCCTCTAACTGAATTTTTCCTTGGGATGGAAGGTCATAGGTTGCCACACAGCTTGTCCGTGCGCCCTTCATTTTGGTTAAGCCTTCTGCCAGCACTGCCTTTCTCCCACTCCCCATCCCCTCTGTGATTAAACCACCTCACTCCCAGCACCCCCTGCTCTACTTTGATTTACCTGTATTTACTGTCCCCCTCCCTGAAGGTGTCCACCCAGTGGCCCGTTTCTAGCTTCTTGGCTTCCACATGTTCCCCAGGTTAAATATACTAAAGCTAAGATTCTCCTGTGAGAGAAAATATGTAGCACTTGCCTTCCTGGGTCTGGAGATCTCATTCAGTATAATTTTTTTCAGTCCCATCCATTTGCTTACCAATTTCATAATTTCATTTTTCTTTACTACCAAGTGTTTCTTTCCATTGTGTAGATGTACCACATTTTCCTTATCCATAAACTACAGGTGCATATGCCCTCTTGTGAAATTCTGGTGTGAGGCTCAGAGGGTGCATCCAACAAAGGATAGATGCACTCCTGGCATCAGATGTCACTGATGAAGGAAGCATTAGAATATGAACCTCAGCAGCGGGGGTTACACGGTTCTGTGTTACACGCCTGGGGCTGCTGACATCTTGAGTTTTGCCTTCCAAAGGACAAAAAGCTGAGGTGGCCTGTTTCTCCAGGCCCTAGCTTTGGGTGGGGATACAACCGCATGATGCGTAATGCTGTGAGTATGAATAGCTGGGCCGCACCCGGTGCATTCATCCCAAGCCATGTGCCCACAGACAAGCACCCCCACACCCAAAGTCCCACCTATCCGGCAAAGATACAGTATCAACACTGGGTGCTGTTTCAACGTGTCTGCTGAGGACTCAGGTATAAAACTGGAGAGTCTCAGTGAAAACAATTTGAGCAAATAGCTGTCATTCCACTAAGCAGATTAAGAGGAAGCAAAGAATGAAAGGAAGAACAGGAAGATGATAGGTTATTGCATCTGTTGAAAGGAATTGGTGGAAAGCAATCAAACTGAAATGCTTAAAAGTTAATTTGCCCATAAGAAATAAGCATCTCCTCATTGTTTTAGCAGATAGACACACCTCTCATTCTGAAATAAACCCAGAGAGCTGAAGGGTCCATTCATGGTAGTGCAGTGTTGCAGGAGGCTCTAAGAAGGCCCAGTTCGAGTCCACTTGGCCATTTAACAGCTGCTGGTGCTTGGGGGAAGTGACCTTTGGGAAGTGACCTAAGTTCTTGGCCTCAGTTCCTTACCTAGAAATGGGGCAGTTGAACTTAACTTTTCCTGCTCCCAACATTATGGTAAGTAAAGAGCTTTTCAACTTTTCTATTTCCCAAAGCCACCCTGGGCTTTCTGAGAAACTTTTTCTCAGGTGATTAAGTTAAAATGTCCTCATCCCCCCTTTCCCTCTGACAAGACTCAGTCGTGTAGCCTCATTCCCTCTACCCTATTTCTCTCTCTCTCTCTCTCTCTCTCTCTCTCTCTCTCTCTCTCTCTCTCTCTCTCTCTTCTCTCTCTCTCCTCTTTCTCTCTCTCTCTCTCTCCTCTCTCTCTCTCTCTCTCTCCCCTCTCTCTCTCCCATCTCTCATCTAGAGTTCTTGCTTTGTGCTTTTATGGCAGTTCTTATATATAGTCATCTCTTCAACCACATTTTAACTAAGGTGAGTTCTCCTCACATGTGTTCATGTTAACTGAGGTGAGTTCTCCACATATGTGTCATGTTAAACTGCAGAGCCATATTGACAGCAGCTTTGAAAATTTCTGATTTCCATTGGTAGGATTAACTTCTTAAAAACTTTGTGTCCTTTCCCGTCTGGAAACTGAATGGAATAATAGCAAGACGGCCCTCCCGTGTCCTCTGGACGGGAACATCAAGAGTTCATTATTTCTTCACAGTGTGTCTCATCTTAGGAATACTATTTGACTTCTTAGGATGTTAAAATGAGTCAGTGAAAATTTCTATTTCTGAGGCAGCTTGTCTTATAAAATTATAGATTATTTTAACAGCAGAGTGAGTTATCAGTATGGACCCGAGTCGGGCAGAAAGGTGAACATGGAAAAGGTTTCTCATTTCATGAAATCTGATTTGTTAGCTGATTTTAAAGAAGTCGATGTCTGTAGTTTATTGTACTACAAAGGTGAAAACAGCACATTGCTTTGGGCCCCCAACCATTTTGGACGCAATGTTAAGATGGTGTTTACTGTAGCTTTCAGGTAATTTAGGTTAAGTCCTAAGCTTAGACTCATTTTTAGCCCTAGTTTTAAAAAGGGGCAGTTTGAAACAAATCATTTCTAGCCCTGGTCGTTCATTGCCTTGTTCTGCCTCTTACCTTTCTGCTTCCTCGCTGTGGAAAGAGCATGCACTGGAGATGGTGCCAAGGTGGGGTGCCATGCTTACTGGAGGAGTGCAGTGGGTGTGCGGTGTGGATGGGGACGTGCAGAGGGAGTAAAATATTTCCAGATGGAAACCGTGATGTTTCAACCCAAATAATGTTATGGATTCTACATTAGTCTCTGTGTGCTTGCGTTTCAAATTACTCAAACTTGCTGGCTTACAACAGTGGAAATTGATTTCTTAAGTTCTGGGGCCGGAAGTCTGAAACCCATCGCTCTGCTGAAGTCAGGGTGTAGGCAGGGCCACACTCCCTCCGGGCCCCAGGGGTGTCTCTTCCTGCCTTTCCACCTTCTGGTGGCAGCTGGCATTCCTTGGATTGTGGTGAGAGCCTCAAGGCTAGCACCTTTGCTTTGAACTGAAAGTGCACAAATCCTTACCAGCAGTGTGATGATATTAGGAGGGTGGCCCTTAGGCGGGCACCTGAAAACACTTGTTTTCTCTCTCTGCTGTTCATCATGTGAGGATATAATAAGATGGTTGTCTGTAGCTCAGGAAGAAGCCCTGGATAGCAGTTGTGGTCATCTCTGACTTCTGCCTCCACAATTGTGAGATGCATTTCTATTTGTTTACACACCACTGAACTATGACAATTTCTTCTGGGATCAGGGGTGGCTAAAATAATCTTCAAATCTCTCTGCCCCATTTTTACACCCGTCTTCTTCTTCATGGACCTCCCTCTCATAGGTATGTGTGCAGTTGTGTTTAGGGTTCATGTTGATGAATCCAGAACCAGTATTCTATAGAAAACCTATGTATTTTCTTTTTCACTTTTATGCCATGTAAGATCATATTCATAGGTTGTAGGATTAGAACATGACTATCTTAAAAAAAAAAAAAAAAAGAACATGACTATCTTTTGAGAGACCATTTTCCAGCCTGTCACAGATTCTGTTTAGTCCAGTGAGTGAACTATCATGAATTATCTCTTACACCTTTAGTCCAGCAAGTGAACTATCATGAGTTATCTCTTACACCTTTAGTCCAGTGAGTGAACTATCATGAGTTATCTCTTACACCTTTAGTCCAGCGAGTGAACTAACTATCTCAAGGTACAGGGACAGCAACCAGGCCAGGAGTATAAAGAAGAGCATTTTGGGCAAGAGAAGGGTATGACTAGAAGTAGCTTGGAACTTTGGAGGAAATAAAAGGTTTAGTGCAACATTTGAAAGCAGATTTCTGTGCATTCAAGCCTGGACTACATAGTGAGCTCTAGGATAGCCTGGGCTATACAGTGAGACTTGTGAGAAGATTAGGGTAAAATGAGATTGGTGACACCACAGGGGATCAGATAAGGTACACGGGGAGTGGAGAGGGGGGCACTTCTAGAAATCTGAGATTGCAAGCCGGGCCTGGTGGTGCATGCCTTTAATCCTGGCACTCGGGAGGCAAAGGCAGGTGGATCTTTGTGAGTTCAAGGCCAGCCTGGTCTACAGAGTGAGTTCCAGGATAGCTGGGGCTACAGGGAGACCCTGTCTTGAAAAGACCAAAAAAAAAAAAAAAAAAGCCGGGCGTGGTGGCACACACCTTTAATCCTAGCACTCGGAGGCAACAAAGGCGGTGGATCTTTGTGAGTTCAAAAGCCAGCCTGGTCTACCGAGAGAGTTCCGAAACTGGGGGCTACCGGAGGACCCTGTCTTGAAAAGGACCAAAAAAAAAAAAAAAATAAAAAAAAAAAAAAAGGAAACCTGAGGTTGCTGCTGAGTGTATTGAGAAGACCACGGGTTTAAGTAGCGTGGGGCAGGGGTGGGTACAGTATTACTTCGTTTTTTAGGAGATATCAGTGGTCTCCGGTTGAAGAATGTATTGACACGGACAGGGGCAGCAGTAGTGGAATGGCGAGATCAGAAATAGGGCTAAGCTGGACTGGACCAAGGTGAAGACAAGGCTGACAGAGTTGGAGAGAAGCCGGATATGGCGGTCATACCTTTAACCCATTACTCTGCAGGCAGACACAGGCAAATCTCTATGAGATATCGATGGTCTACATAATGAGTTCCAGGGCTGCGGGGGCTACAGGGAGACCCTGTCTCAGAAAAAGAAAATTGGAGAGAGATAAGCTATGCCCTGGAGAAAGAATGCAGAACTTGAGAGTTTCAATGCTGGATTGTTGGGGAAGAGGGAGATGGCAAGTGTAACTCCTAAATTTCTGTCCTAAGCAACTACATGGATGGGGGTGCACTGAGTAACATAGAAAGGAGGCTGAGGAGCAGACCTGAAGAGAAGATTGAGTTCAAGTTGCTACATGTCAAGCTTAAACCATTTAGCACAGCACCGTGCACAGAGAACACCACAAAGAGCCTCGGCTTCATTTGTTTGTAATTATATTTCAAAATCACAGCTGGTCGCTGAGTCAGGGAACTCAGTTCTAGCTCTGGCTAAGCCATGTTAACTAAATGGACATCTCAGGGCATCAGTATGTACATCCATAAGTCAGAGCCATTTAAACAAGATCCCCTGGCAGCCCCTTCCAGCTTATTATGGCAAAATGCTGGGACATTCTTTGGGCTTGACCACCTGGAATCTTCTCTGCCAGCTGGATTTGCTTCAGAGAGTCTAATGAACTAAAACTCTGCATATGGGTGGCAGTTTCTGGTGGAAGCTGACGTAGGGAGAGCTCTGGCCAAGGCAGGGGGCCCTCCTGATGAAGGGGAAGGATGTGGTTTAAGGAGAGCAGCAGCTGCCGTTGTCACTAGACAGGCATGAAATCCTCCAAGCTTCAGAGGAGATGCAACTGCATATGGACGCTTGTTAACTGCCACATTAATACGATTTGAGGCAGATGGAGAAATGATGATAGCCAGAAAAGACCAAGAAAAGCATCCCGCCTTCTTTCCTGGGTGTTCCTCTGTCATTGACATGGGCTCTTTAGAGCTACAGAAGGTAAAGAAGCCAAGGTCAGGAGCAAGTTCCAGATCTTCTAATACCCAGCTATTCCCTGCCCATCAGACAGTGTAAGAAGTGATTTCCATGAGCCACGATAGGCTCAGTTCTGGAAAAAGTCAAGTTTGGTATCAGTTGTCTCAGACCAGGCCTCAGAGCTTTTATTCCTTGTTCCTGGAGTTTGAAATCAAAGCTTGATGCAGTTACACTTGAATCCCTTTCATCCTTGAATGCCTGGTTACCCAGTAGTGGGCCCAGCTCCAGCTAGGTTTGATTATCTGGGCTCCTTGGTGCTCAAGTGCTTGTTCTTCCCATGATGTGCTCCAGATGAAGACAGTGCCCAAGGCACTCTCTAGACTACACAGAGCTTTCATTTTTCTCAGAGGTATTTGTTTGGTGAGATTTTTAAAAACTCAACATTGGCTTTATGGGAAACAGCTGAAAGGGAACTTACTCGGAAAGTTGCTTCCTCATCCTGTGATTGTGGTTAGCTGTGAGTAATCGAATTCCCTGGTGTCTTCCCTGGAATCAGTGACTGGTCACTCCGATGCTTTGTTATGCTTTCACGGCATGGGAGGCAGAGCACATTTCCTCCACCTAACAGATTTCAAACACCTCATCAGTGTCTGTGAGACTTTAGATGCACCTGCTGCATAGCAAGCAGCCCATTTCAGTCACTACTGGGCTTTCTGGGATAGAACCTACAGAAAAGCCAGGGCCTTGGGCCTAGGAGAGACCTGAGGGCAAGACTGGCAGGAGTCATAACATCAGGCCTGTGTTAGATGCATGCAGGGAGAATCTGGAGCAGAGACTCGTCTCAAGGTGGGGTGAACAGTCAGGTGGCCATCCTTTACAGGGCTCCTTTCAAGACTAAGGAACTGTTTCCCAAAAAAGTGAAGCTGCTTTTTCCAGAGGATGCACATCTGATTGGCCTCTTCCAGGCCCCTTGAACATGCTGTGTTCATTACTGTAACCATTTTCTCTGCCGCTTGTCCCTACCCTGGAGACACCCTGCCAACTCCACTACCTCTCCATGTGCTATTCCTCCTGTAAGGCTCACCTCAAGGGTCGGCTTCTCCCTAGGACTATTCCCAAGATCCTCAGCTTTTTCCCATTCTTCATTGCAGTTACCATACACAGTTTTGCCTCTGTTCTTTGTTGCTTTTTGTTATTTCCTATACATGAGTGTGTTGGTAAGGCAGGATGGGCTATGCTCACATTTTCTTTTTCATTGGATGTATTAGTTAGTCTTTAGTTGCTGTGATAAAATACCAAATCAAGGTCACTTACAGAAAGAAGAGTTTATTGGGCAGAAGGCCCCAGAGGGATAAGAGTCCATCGTGGTGGAAAAGCCTGATAGCAGAGTGGCCAGAGCAGAAAGATGACACAGGAAGCAGAGAGAGATAGATTGATGTGGGATGAGGCCTTATATTCTCAAAGCCAGCCCCTAGTGATATACTCCCTCCAGCATGGCCACACTTCCTAAAGGTTCCAGGACCCTCCTCCAACTGACCAAGTGTTCAAAGTACTTAGATCCTGTGGAGGACAGTTATTCAAATCACTACATTGGCTAATTTGTAAACTATTAAAAAAATTGTGAGCATGTGTGCATGTGCCCCACCATGCATGTAGAGTCAGAGGACGGCTTGTGGGAGTCAGTTCTCTCCTTCTATCATGTGGTTCCTGCGGATCAGAGAATTTTTGTGGTCATGCTTGGCAGCAGACACCTTTACCTGTTGAGCAGCATAGCAACCACCCCAGCCCTTTTTGGAAACAGAATCTTACTATGTAGCTGAGGCTGGCCTACTGACCCTCAGACTCAAGATCCTCCTGCTTCCTCACTTTGCCCTGCCCTCACAGCTGGGGTTACAGATGTGAGCCACTTGCCAAACAAAGTCATTAACTTCTTAAGCAGAATTGAATTTTGAACTTCTTTATATTTTCCCACAGTATTCAGATTCTGAGAACAAAGTATTGTGCGTTCTGTGGAAAGAGTTCTTGGCTTATTAAAGAATAAGTTTAAAAACACACATGAAATCTACATGGGCCTCCTTTCAAGTTATTTTCAAAGTATAACAGTAAGATATGGTTGCTAGGTTACATGTGACTAAAAACTCAACAGAGTGGAAAAGAAGAACAGATGGTTCACGGCTGTGATCCCAGCACTCGGGAGGCAGAGGCAGGCGGATCTCTGTGAGTTCAAGGCTAGACTGGTCTACATAGTGAGTTCCAGGCCAGCTGGGGCTACAAGGAAACCCTGTCTCAAAAAGACCAAAAAAAAAAAGAAGAACAGAGACCAGGTTGGATCTCCACAGTAGCAGGAAACCAGGCCTTTTCTCTCCTCTTGTACTGTCCTAGTGTGTGATTTTCATTATCTAGATGAACTCATAGTCCACCAGTGACTGGTAGAGCTCCAACAGGTATGCACACACTCCGTAGAGGATGGAGGGAAGGGAAGAAGGGGTGACAAGCTTGCACTACCTATCTTTCAGGAGATTTCTCCAAAGCTGTTGTAAAATACTTCTGCAACTTTTTTTTGGTGGTGCTGGGGATCAAACCTACAACCTTAGGCATGCTAGGCAAGCAGCACTACCACTGAGCTGCAGCTCCAGCCCATATAGAATACTTTCACTTGCATTTTGTTAGTTCAAACCCAGTGTCACTTAGCTACAAGGGAGGCTAGAAGGTGTAGTCCTATTCCAGGCAACTGTATATTCATGCAAGTTGTAGAACCAAGGCTTAAGGGGAAAGCGGCTAAACTCTGGCTCAGTGAGCTGTACTGGAATAATCGGCCTTTTAACTCCATCCATGAATACAGAAATGAGCTACTCTTTGCATCTGCTCTGTGCTCAGTGCTATTTTAAATATTAGAAAACAGAAAACAAAACAAGCATGGTCTTTATTCTCAGGAAAATCAGAATTCAAGGAGGGGAGGTGAACATTGAACAGGAGAACAGATGAGTGAGCAAGGTCGTGCTATAAGGAGAATAAGGCACTTGCTGTAGCTGCTCGCAGAGACTGTCCATGCATTCATTACATACCACTTAGAGTTGCTTACAGCAAGAATGTAGAATTCAGTCTTTATCAAAGATATCTTGGTTTCTTTTTTGGGATGTGCCCATGAATCTGAGATTGGGGCGGGGATAAAAATGCATTAAAATGTGCTTTGCCGGACCATTCATAAGAAATTTTATTTACACTGGAAAGTTTTAGGCTGACATTTCTAAAACGTTTATATCTGGGTGTGTTTATATTAATTAAGGTTTTATTTATATAATATAAATGCACATTTTCAGGAGCCATTTATTTAAACATGTAAAGGCCATTAGGAAAAGTGTTGTCAGTAATAGAGGAGACTGCTGATGGTATGTGTTTAATGAGGCAGCATGATTTATAAGATACCTAGAGGAATGTGTTCCCACTTCTTTCCCAAGGGAGGAATTTTTATTCCCCTGCATTTCACATACAATGGCAGGATTCAGTTATTTTAATTTCATAGTAGTTGCTGTTAGAGTCAGATCTTTACAGAGAACCTTTTTTTAATTAATAAAACAAAGCCATCAGTGATACTTATTTGGCTTTTATTTGATGTAATTTGTAGTAGTTCATAATTATTTTGGGAATCTTGTACTGAAATTGCTTAGGGTTAAAGAGATACACACAGCCATCATTTTGTGAGCTCATTAACCCATACTCTAGTAATTTTCTGGTGTCTCATATTTATTTTCGGCCATTTGGGTCCATAGCTTATCATCTCAACTATGGTGAAGATCACAGTTTGGAAGAGAGAAAAATCCACATTGTTTAGCATATCTTTAAATAAGTTTTAAGAGAGCTGTTCTGGATTTTGCACAAAGAGACATTAATGAACAACAGTAAACCGTGTGCTGACAACATGTTCAAACCAAACCAGGACTTAGGGAAAAACAGGAAATTTGACCAAACAATTCTTCCTAGTAACAGGTTTTGTATGTCTTTGTTAAGATCATCACAGCTTGTTTTAATTCTCTTTAACTTCCTTTCCAAAATTTGATGTTACGTTTCTTTGCAGTTTTTATGTACAGCTTTCATTTAATAAGCACTTCACTTCAAACAAACTAGTTTTCTGTAATAGAGGAATTACAAATGAAAGGGATCTATAATGAATTGAAATGCTGCGTTTTAGGCCATAAGCATATTGGTGTTATAAATTGCTAATTAATGAGTCTTTCCCTAGAATAGTGCCTAAATAGCCTCTAAGCCCACCCTTAATTCCTAACATTACTTGGTATTTTGTGCAGGGGAAATGCCTTTTGCTTACCATTCTTAGTTTTTTTCGTATAGTCTTCGTTGTAAGCGTGACCCTTTGTTGTCACTGTAATGCAAGAAACTATTCCTATTTAATCTGGGACAGCTGCATCTGTTTAGAGACTGAGCGCATAGATTCTCACAGAAATCTGACCTAATGCAGACAGATGTTGGAACTCGAATGTAAAAATCTATTCTAAACAATCCATGCTACTGCTAGACAGGAATGCCAAACATTTTCAACCACAAATTATGTTTGATAATAGCCACCTTGATAGCAAAAAGCAGCAGCCTTCTGCTTCAATACGGGGTTAGAGGGAGACAGCTGATCTTTGACATTTTCTAAGATCTTAGGCTTGCTCTATTTATAGATCAGGGCCAGTTCAGATCATATCATTGGAAAAGTAAGAAACTATTAGTTCATAAGCAGCAGTCCTCTGAGCACAGAAATCTCTACTCCTCTATGTAACTGGACCGAAACAGGGAACCACTGTAAAGTAAGATGGCTGAAATGGGCAGGCCAGGTATGCAGAGCCATGCGGCTCAAGAGAAGAGAGGACACTGTTCCCTTTAAAGTTTCCAAAGTGAATGTTTGGGAAGAACAGTCATTTAAATGAGCTCAACAGTGCTTTACTCTGTGAAATGTGGGGCGTGCCCATTATGAAATGGGAACCTGAAATGTGATCTATCTGTCTTAACCAGCTCAGGATTTTATTCGATTCTTCAAGCCTTAATCCTATTAGCCCTCATGCACAAAGGAAACGCAGGGCTCCGCTCTGATGATCTGCCCAGGCCTCCTGGCATCTGTAAACCAAATTTTGAATTTCACAAATAAAGCTTATTATTTCATTAACAATGTAGCTAGCATCAGGGAAGCCACTTTTCAAGGGAATATTTTTGATGGTTTACTAAGAAGAAGCTTTTGAAAGACATTGGTGGTCAGTTCATAGAATTTGAGGAGTAAAAAAAAATTCATCTGAATAAGCAAATATTTTATGTGAAGCACATCAAATGTATGACTTTTAAAATCCAAATCTTTGATTTTAAATAAAGTTCTTTATTGATTAAAAATTTTAGCTACCATCATTTGTGAACTCTGTTCAAACTCAGTTTTTAAAAGAAGTATGCACGTAAGGGATTTTGAAGAATTGAATGATTCAAAATCAGGTTGTAAAAGGAGAAGACTTTTTAAAAAGTTCTTTCTCCAAATAATTCAGAAGCTGGTGTGAAATGCATCAGTCTTTGGACTGTGGGTCCTTTGGACACAGATCTAAGCAGGCAATGTCCAGATCTGATTATAGGGCTGCTGGGAGCTAATCTCATTGGAGTGAACAGGAGCTAAGGACACATTAGTCCATATTATATTATATGCTTTTCAGTCTGCTGCCTGCAGTTTTGATTAAATTTGGTTCCTAGCATTTAGATTTGAAACAGCCAAATGTTCCTTGTTACTACCCATCAGCTTTATAAAGGCTTTCTCTTAAATCCCATTCCTTGGGTCGGGTCTGCCATCCCTTCCTGTACAGTCGGACAGGATTTGCTTCTGGCTTCTCTCTGGTCAGAAGTGCTCCCTCTTCCAGGGGCCAGGCTGTCATTACTGTAGCCACTCCACAGTGCTGCGGCCAGGAATGTCTAGTCATTTCAGGTTATATAACAGTTTCACTGGGTGTTTGCTTTCAGAGGTCACTTCAATGTCAGCCCCACAGTCCACACACAAGCCAGCCTGTTGCCTGTGATTTGCAAAGGAAAAGAAAATATTGTGCCCAAGGGCTCTCCTAACTTTCCTACTCAGAGTTTAATAAATATTAAAAGTGGTGAAACTCACCTCATAGTCTGAAGAATAGATTTGTTTTTCTGTCTGATTTCCTCTTCTGATTTTTTTTTTTTTTTTTTTTTTTTTTTTTTTTTTTGTGCCTGGGAGACAACGCCTTGTAGCCAGGACAGCTGAATACTTTCCTATCAAACACCTCACCCTGAACTAGGAATGAAACTGAGGAGGTTCCATTCTAACTCAGAGCATCAAAGAGCACTGTTTGGGTGAGTGAACCTGGCTTCTTCTGCGTGTCTTAACTTCCCTGGAGCTGGGTGACTTAAGCCTTTCATTTCAACCATGACAGAGAATCAGAGTTATAATGTCAGACCAGCCAGCAGAATGAATGGCTGGACAGTACCATGTTTATAATATAAATCCTTCCTGTTCCCTCGGCCCTTGTTCCCTAGCTGCTCTGCCTTCTGACAGGGAGAATACTCTGGAGGTTGGCCTGGTAGACAATAGCCACCAGTGTAAGGATTGGTCATGTATTAAGGAAAATTCCACAGCTATAAACAGACAAACCCATTGTTGGTTAAAACATTTGAGCAAAAAATTGCTAATTTCCAAGATCCTTTAGGGTAAATTATCCTAGGAGCTAGGGCTGGCTGGCCTCTGGCTCTCAGTTACCCAGTGAAGCCAACCGCTTGGAAGCCACAGGTGACTTCATGGTCCTTCAGGAGATGTACTAGATACAGTGAAATTCACCAGCATGGAGGATGCAGTTGGATGGAAATCAGAGCACACCAGAACTGCTTTGGGAGAAAATCTGATATTTTTAAACATTGAGTTTTCAGGCCCTACAGTTCCACATCATGTGTCTCTGGCTGTTGAGCTATGCATGGAATGTTGGTGAAATGCTCTAAGTAAATGCTCTAACTGAAGGTAAAACCCAGACTTGGTTCCTCACTGGATTCCTAGGAGGAGGTACTGACAGCCCAGAACTAGGCAGCAGAGAATTTCTGGGTGGGTTCTAAGCCCACTGGGATGAATGTGTAGCCTGCCAAGTCTCACACAGAAAATATAGCCATTATAGTTACTGATTCTTAGAAAAAAGATGGTTTCAGAAGATAATGCAATTAGTATTGCCAGATCATTAGAAAAGGAGGTAGAGGGTTGGAGAGATGACTCAGAGCCTAAGAGTGCTTGCTACTTTTCCAGAGGACTCACTTCAGTTCCTAGCACCTTGTAGGGCAGTACACAACAGCCTGAAGATCCAGGGGATCCAGTGCTCTCCATGGGCACCTGTCCTCAAGTGCAGGTACTACACACACACACACAAATAAAAATAAGAAATGGAAATATATTTCTTCACTTCAGTGAAGGAGCCGGGCGTGGTGGCACACGCCTTTAATCCTAGCACTTGGGAGACAGAGGCAGGCAGATCTTTGTGAGTTCAAGGCCAGCCTGGTCTACAAAGCGAGTTCCAGGACAGCCAGAGCTACAGGGAGACCCTGTCTCAAAAAGACCAAAAAAAAAAAAATAATGTGAAGGAAAAGTCAGAGTTGCCTTGATTTTCTCTTCTGTGGTGTCATTTTTGACACTGTGGTCAGATAATACAGAGAAGTGACAGGAATACGAAATTACATAATAAGTTTTCTCCATTATTAGTATTTCTTAGAATACATTTATATCTATTCTGCATTTGAAGAAACTTCTGGTTGGGATGAAAAGCAGAACCTTTGGAGAAGGGTTTTCAATACTCTTGCTTCTCCAGTCTCAGACGTTACACAGATACCTTGTACTCTCTGAGTCTCAACGAACTCCCACATATCCTGAGATTATCAGAACTCTTAGTTCATGGGCATCTCAGTTGCTGTCATGAGCAGACTAGAAAGGCTGTAGCAGAAACGTGATGTGCCAAGCTCCCTTGCTACACGGATGTTCCGTAATCCTACCAGATACCTGATGTGAGTTCAGTGATGACATGAAAAGTTTCAAGACAGCACCAGCACGGCAGCCAAGCACTTGACGCACATAGTCCCCGTCTGACCACATAGGTCTGTTGCAGCAGAAGCTCCCTGGGTGACTGTCGCTGATTGCATCCCCTCCGTGCTCTGCTCCTCAGCAACCTTGACTATTTTCATTCTCATGCATATCTTCATTTTGTTTGCTATATATTCTTCAAATATGCATTTATTAATGCTTTTAAAACTTAATGTGAGCCAGACATCATGGTGCGCGCCTTTAGTCCCAGCACTAGGGAGGCAGAGGCAGGCGGATCTCTGCGAGTTCAAGGCCAGCCTGGTCTACAGAATGAGTTCCAGGCCAGCTGGGGCTACAGAGAGACCCTGTCTCAAAAAACAACAACAACAACAACAACAAAACCTTAATGTGGGGTTGGAGATGTCTCTCATGGTAGAGCACTTGTGTAGTGTGGCCTAGACTAGATTCCATCCTCAGCATCACAAACACCCCCAAAACTTAACTGTGAGCCGAGACATTCAGTTGTAACATGGAGCTTGGTTTTACTCTCAAAACGTGTACTATGTGTTCTTTAAATGGGTCCACATTGTTACAGCAGTGGCTTCTGTGTCTTGATTAATGTTGTGTGTCTAAGGTTCTAAGTTTTCGATGTGTAGATGTTTCTAGCTCATGTGAATGGCATCTGTGATCAGCCTTTGAGGCTGTATTTAACTAGAGATTTGTTTGGAAACTTGAGTCATCATCCCTTATCTGTTTCATTCAATTTCCACTCAGCCCATTGTCTGGACAAAATGTTTTGGAAAAGTTTACTATTGTCTCTTGGCAATCACTTGCTCTGGGATGACACAGCCATGTACAATGAGGTGCGTGATGTTTATTTGGCCACATAATTTGCCTTTAAGTTACATTGAATTAGTCTAGAATGACACATATGGAGGACAGAAGCAAAACCCAAGGAGGCTCACCCTAGCTGAACAGAGTGAAGGGTGTCCTCACCGTACAGGGCCGTCTGAGGACCCTTCTGTGTGGACGGCTCTCCACAAGTTCCTCCTGTGTGCAGGCGTCACCTAGGCTCGCTCTACACAGCACGTCGTAGGATTTCTAGTATTAAATGTGACGTTTGAGTGTGAGTGGCATTGCTGAGCCCCCTTTGCCAAGGGGCAGGTGGAACACGCTATAGGGCAAGGCTATGGAGGGTTTGTGTTTTTAAAGGGAAGGGTTGTCAAAGCCTTTTTTTTTTTTTTAAAGAAAACAGCCAAGAATTACTAATGACCACTTGCACGTCTAGGCTGCAGTCACATGCTCAGCACATGAGGCTCTTTACAAAGATTCAAATCCTATCCACGCCTTACGGCAACCCCTGTATGATAGGTATTTGTGTTCTCATCTTATAGATGGGTTTTGAGATACTAAGACAGTTCTCTCAAAGTCCCAGAATTGGTGATGGGAGGCCTAGGATTTGGTCCCATCTGTGGCCACAGTGGCAGAGCCAAGATTACACACTGCAGTCAACCAGGCCTGCTGAGCCCACACTTTAGCAGAGCCACAGCCCTGCCTAAGGCAGTAGGCTCTTTGCAGCCTGATCCTAGGCAATAACTGTATGTGTGCTGTTGTGGCTTGTGTGGATGCTGTGTTTAAGTTTGATGTGGGATGGTCAATGAGGAAAAGGAGTGGAATATTGATGGTTATATGGTTTCTAATCTAAAAGGTTGTCTTCATTTTGGTTTATAGCCTGCCTCTGGCCTCAAAGCATCACTGCCCTAAGGTGAGATTTCTTTGTGTTTCTTGCTCTGGAAGGCCCCTGCCTGGGCTCGCTGCTTCTGTGTGTGCCTTTGTCCCCCTCTCAGCCTTCTGCCCTAATTCTTCTACAGCCAGGCTTCTACACCCAGTTCCATTCTCTGCAAAACTATGTGGCCTGCAGTGCATTATGATGCCCCACCCAGACACCACAGTCTCGAGCCTCTGTCGGTGGCCTTTTAGATTACTCATTATAGTCTTTTCTCATGACCTTGATTCATCTTGCTATCTTTAGCTGAGCTAACCAGAGGCAGGTAGTGTCCAGCTCAAGTGATCTGTTTAGTGATAGTCCTTGGCTACTCCTCAGCCTTTCTGTTTTAAATGTGTCCTTTATTTATCATCTACCCAGGAACCTCTCCAGTTAGATCACATAATTTTCAGACTTTTTGACATCTGAATGCTGCCCATACATACCCTCCTTAATGGAGGGTGATTTTAATCTTCTCCACTGCAATAAATCTGGCACATACCTCAAGCCAAATGGCATGCTTGCTTGATATTTTGATCCTTTCTCCTTTACCACAGAGATTGCTTGATTGAAGGAAGGAGCTCTGTTTTCATTAATGCTGAAATGCCCATTGGCCCAGCACACTTGAACTTCCGTGAAAGTAGTTTCCTGGCTGATATTTTCTGGTACTGAAGTTCAGTTTGCCCTATCTTGTATCTCATGGAATAATAAGAAGTAAAACGTATTGAAAATGTTTTTCCTACTGGTGTTTCATAGTCTAATACAGTGTCTATAGGAAGTAAACAGTTCTAGAGGCAATAACGATGGGACTTAGAATGCCACAGCAGTTTTCTTCTTCAGGTCATACTGGGATGACATTTATCTGAACATTCTTATGAACAAGTGATCCTCTAAATAGGACACATATTTAAAGTAGATTGAAGACAGGGCCAACAGTCACACACACCTCTGGTGAAGATCCACATGAAGGTCCTAGTCTTTCTTCAGTCTTATTTGGTTGGTTTGAAAGGTCATTTGTCTCATTTTGTGGAAGT
Organism: Rhizomys pruinosus; assembly: GCA_009823505.1. Lineage (NCBI taxonomy): Eukaryota > Metazoa > Chordata > Mammalia > Rodentia > Spalacidae > Rhizomys > Rhizomys pruinosus. Next base: position 90,876 of record VZQC01011776.1, on the reverse strand, counting down.
GGGAACTGAAGCCAAGACAGGTAGACTTCAATGGTGAGTCAGATCATTTATGACGAAAATAGGCTTAAAACCAAGGTTCAGGTGTTTCGTTTACTCAGAACCTCTGCAAGGGATTTTGGAACCTAACTGCCACATGGTATTGGGTCACTAACTGATAAAGCAGCAGAAATGCCTCTTTGAAATTAAGTGATGGATCAGGTGTGGTGGCACATGTCTTTGCTCGCAGTACTTGGGGATTGGAGGCAGGTGGATCTCTGTCATTTTGAGGCCAACCTGGTCTACATAGCGAATTCCAGGCCAGCTGGGACTACAGGGAGACCCTGTCTCAAAAACAAAGACAACATGCTGTGTTCCATTACTGAACTTTCTCCATCAGTGTACTTCTGTGTTATTGAGTAAAGGGCCAAAATAGCTGCAGTTCACTTGAACAACTCTCATTAGCTCCAAATGAGGCTGCAGTGTATTCTACATGATGCATGCCCTCTCCTGCTCAACCTCATGATGTTTGTTATGTAGACATTGTGTTTTTCACAAGTTTTATGTAACAGTCTCTGTCCTAGAGTATCTGCCTACTCAATTGGAAAGGAAAAAGAAAAACATGAAAGATCAGTAAATAGTAATCAAGTGCTACTTGTGTGGTTCCAAGAATTTTAGAGCAAGTAAATTTATTGAAGGGCTAGGGGTCAGGTTCAATGGCTGAGGACTCGCCTTCATGCTATTAAGTTGGAGGAACTCGGAAGTCAGGAGAGGTCTCTGAGAGCTTTCTTACTTGCAAGATGGTGAAGTCCTTGCAGGGAGATTCAGCAGCAAGGCAGGAGGATTTGTCAGAGAGGAACCCAGAATCCAGGAGAGGCGAAAAGAAGAGGAAATCTGTTCAGGGGCCCTGAGTCATAACCTGGATAAATAGATGAGGGATTTTAGAGATAGAGATCATCTGAAGAGAGAGCAGCACGGAAAGGGTGGGGAAAGGGTACGGCATTAAAAAAAAAAAAAAACGGGGAGGAAAAATGAAAATGAATCACCTAATTAATGGGTGGGAATGGCGGCTGATGGATTCCAGGAGTATGGTTTCTGGTCCAATTATCTGTCAAAAATGCTTTGGCTTAGTGGCCAAAAGAAACTTAGGAGAAAACTCCCTGTTGAAAATACTTGAAAGCATTCTCCAAAACCTTCATTTTTATTCCTTTTATTTTAAAAAGAACACAAAAAAGCAGCATTATACCTTTGGACCAAGAACATCATTTCTAGGTCCCGATTCCCAAGTTCTCTGATATGACATGCCACCTGGTTGGTGTGGTCTATCTCATCTCTCTGGGGAGCACCAGTTCCTTAGAGCCAGCAGACAGTTTCACCAGCTACAGTTGTGGGAGCACTCAGGGAGCCTCAAGAAGTCACTGAGGACTTCCTGAAAGCAGAGCTATTCCTTACATCACTCTTCCCTCAGTCTGCTCTTGAGCAATAATTGGTCATCATGGAGAACCAAAGTAGCTGTTTTCCTTTGGCCTATTCATTACATTTATATATTTAATATTTTAACTTCATAAAGGGCATAATGATATTTAATATACTTTTTTTCAAACAACTTCTTTGAAATACCACCTTACTGCTTTCTTCAGGATGTAATAAAACTTTTGGGCAGTAAGATATTTTTTTTTCTTTTTGTCTTTTTGAGACAGGGTCTCCCTGGAACTCTGGCTGTCCTGGAACTCGCTCTGTAGACCAGGCTGGCAGTAAGTTATATTATAAGCATAATTCAGTCAGCTCCTATCCACTGTGAAGTGAGACGCCCTGCTCTCTCTCATGGAAGACACACAAACCCTTAGTAGCTGACTCAGTAGCGTCCTCTGGTTTATGCTCTTGCTGTGGAATACAGCCTTTTTTTCAAAATAGAGCAAAATGAAATGCGAAGTATATGGGAAATAATTATATTTTTTCAAGGAGAAACTATGAATTTCCTCAAACATTGAACAAAAATAGACAAGTATGATCAGAAAGTTTCTTGTTATAAGTCATAAATAAGATTGTGAAACATTTTTAAGTGTTATACATTACTTCAGTATATTACTGACATCACCTTGAACTTTCTCAACACCACCACTCCACATCAACTACCTTTTCTTCCTTCAAGAAAAGGACTGAGTCAGACATGGTGTGCGTGCTTTTGGTCCCAATGCTGGGGAGGCAGAGGCAGGTGGAGGCCAGCCTGGTCTACATGGCGAGTTCCCAGGCCAACTGAGGCTACAGGAAGACCCTATCTCAAAAACAAAAAGAAAAGAAGAAAAGAACTAATGATTTAATATAACACAAGAATGTCCAACAAGGAGAAGGGGGGGGGGTAAGAAAAAAAAAAAAGCTAGTTAGAAATAGCAACCAAAAGAACATTCCTTTTATTAAAAGGCCACAGAAAATTTTCCTTTTTTTTGGTCTCTTTGAGACAGGGTCTCCCTGTAGCTCCAGCTGGCCTGGAACTCACTCTGTAGACCAGGCTGTCCTTGAACTCACAAAGATCCACCTGCCTCTGCCTCCCGAGTACTAGGATTAAAGGCGTGCGCCACCATGCCCGGCAGAAAATTTTCTTAGTTTTTATGATGATAATCCTTTGTGCAGAGATCCAGGGTCTTTGAGCTAAGGACTTGTAGCCACTTTTCAAATGCTGACTCAATAGTCTGTGGCACAGTTAGAAGACTGGGAGGGCTCCATTTGGCTTCAAAGAACTCACTGAGTCTTAAAACATGTGGACTTCTTTCCTTCCTTTCTTTGTTCCTCTCCCTTTCTTTCTTTGTTTCTTGCTTGCTTGCTTGCTTTGTTATACTTGTTAAAGGCCAGAAGAAACATGGCTTGGTCCCAGCTTACTCGAGCCCTGTGTGGTGAAGGGGAGAGCTCTGGGAAAGCTCTTCACATTCCTAGTAACACATGCTGAAACTGAAAAACCAGGGATGGAACTCTCTGATATTTCTGAAGGGCACAGAAGTGTATTCAGAAGACTTTGAGCCCTAAATTATTCCAAAATACAGAAGCCAGACCTATTTTGCTGAATTGACATTTTAATCAGCGTTTTCTTACTTATTTTATAACAGGGCAACTCTGTTATTTATAATATCCATGTCAACTATGAATTTATGTCTTTTACCTGTGTTGGGAAAGAAGTACAAGGATGGATTGGCCAAGAATTCCTCTGTAAACATTTCCCAGGCCAAGGGTGGAGAAGTTGGCTGCTAGCAATCAGAAAGAACTGTTATAAAGTATCCATTAAGGTTTTGTTTAGCAATCCTCAAATTTAGTCTTTATTTTCTTTCTGATTTCCTTTACTAGGTAAAGTTCAGTGGCCTTTCTAACCACCTGTAAGCTGTTAAGGGGGACAGCTGCATCAGGGTCCATGTTTTAAAACCAGTGTGGGGTATGTGTGTGTGTGTATGTGTGTGTGTGTGTGTGTGTGTGTGTAAATTATTTCAATTGCAGCTTAAAATGCTATGAAATACTGTTTATAGTGTGGATTATAATCCATGTGAATAATGACTGCAGCCTGAACCTGCTATGGAGATCACTTTGGCCTAGATCTCACAGAGATCTGCCTCTGTGTCCCAAATGTAGGGATTAAAGGCGTTTACCACCACGCCCAACTTCTATTCTTTTTATCTAGCATAAGTTCACTTCTGTGAAGCAGGCTAGGTTGGTGGTTGAAGACATTAGTTAAAATGAATTGAAAGTTAGCTGACGGCACATCAGACACATCAAAGACCTTTGGAGAAGGCAAGTGGCCGACATGAGGAACAATATATGAGCCTTTCACCCTGCAGAGGTGGTGAAAGCCGGGACCCTAGGGTAGGTTTCTGGCCCTTATTCCATTCTTCAGGACTAGACTGCAAGAGGGAGTCTCTTCATGAATCATTTCCACTGTAGAAGTCCAGGAAGACAAACCCTACCTGGGGCTCATCTGCAGAGAATGAATGGAAAGCTGCCCAGTCTGCCTCCGCAGGCACTCAGGCACCTCCCAGAAGGCAGAGGCTGCCTCCCATCCTAGTTCCAAGAGGCATGGTGAAAGGAGGAGGCCATGGGAGCCTGTCACCTTTCCTGCTTTCTTGGGTCTTGGTAGGGAAACAGAATGTAAAACAATCAAAGATGCCTGTGAGGCTTCAAAATCCAAACCCAAGACAGCAGTTCTACCAGCTAATAATTAATATGTAAGGAATTAACTGTGGCGTCCCCACTAAACTCCCAGGAAAACTGCAGCCCGGATTCTCTTACCATTGTAGACTTTCTGACTCGGCACATGTTCAGAGGTAACTTAATGCAAGGATGAAATATGTATAACATTACCATCTGAAAAGACTGGAGCACAGTGGAGGCAGGACACAGGCTTGGCTCAGAGCAGGCCTGCTGGGTTACTTCCTCAGCCAGGCCACTGATTAGTTTTGTGATTTGGGGGAGGGTACTAGCTTCCCAGGACTGGTAGCTTCCTCATCTGAAAAATGCAGAGAATATCATTGTATGCTTGTAGGATTGTTAGGTGAACTACACAGCTTATATCAGCAAATATAAATCTTAAATATAAATCTTAAATCTGTTGGAAAGACTACTGCAAACTGCTGTATTAGTATTTGTGGCTAACATTTTATTTATGTATTTATTTATTGGTCTTTTTGAGATATGGTCTCCCTGTAACCCCAGCTGTCCTGGAACTCACAGTGTAGACCAGGCTGGCCTTGAACTCACAGAGATCTGCCTGCCTCTACCTCCTGAGTGCTAGGATTAAAGGCATGTGCCACCATGTCTGGCTTATTTAGTATTTTTATTTTATGTGTATCAGTGTATTGTTGGAATATGTATAAGTGTACCAGTGTTGTGCAGTGCCTGTGGAGGTCAGAAGAGTATGTCAGATTTCCTGGAACTAGAGTTATGGATAGTTGTTAGCCTCCATGTCGGTGCCAGGAATTGAACCTGGGTATTCTGCAAAAGCATCCAGTGCTCTTAACCTGTACACCACCTCTCCAGCCCTGAGTAATTTTTTTTTTATTTTACCAAAAGTGTAAAAATATCTTTGCGGGGAGGTCTTTCTGAGACAGAGTCTCCTGGTAGCCACAGCTGGCCTAGAACTTGCTATGTAGTAGACGAAGCTGGTATTTTTTTTATACAGAGAGATCCCCTGCCTTCCAAGTGCTGGGACTAAATGTGGCCAAAAGTGGAAAAATATCTTATTAGTTATAAGTGACATGCAGATGGTTGAAGGAGAAAAGCAGAATGGTGCAGAAAGGAAGTTGCAAAAGTGGAGCCTGGTGGAGGCTAACATCACTCTTAGTCACATTCCCCCAAATAAATAGAACCCCTTGGTCACAGCCATCTGCAAGGGAATCTGGGAAATACAGCCCAGCGCAGAGCCCTGGAATAGTGGTGAAAGTAGACTTTGCTGAGCAGTCACGTTTGTGTACCCTAAAACTTTCCTGTGTCTAGATGTTCTTATGCTGCGAAGCCAAACTCCAGAACAGAGGGATCAAGACCATAAAATACATATGCAGTAATAATATTTTGATTAATAGAAATTAGAACCATGTTCAAATTTCTTCTTGGTTTTGGAAAGTTTTTTTTTTTTTAATGAAAAGTCTTACAAAATCATAAAAATAAAAATAATTTGGTTGTATTTGTAGAGTGTTGCCTTGTTAAAAAGGATAAGATCAGGGGCTGGAGGAATGGCCTAGCGGTTAAGAGCGCCGACTGCTCTTGCAGAGGACCCGGGTTCGATCCCCAGCACCCACATGGCGGCCGAGAACCATCTGAAACTCCAATTCCAGGAGAACTCCAGTTCCAGGGGAGTCCGACACCCTCTTCTGACCTCCATGGCATTGCACTACACGGGTGCACAAACTTGCATGCAGACAGTACATTCATGCACATACATAAATAAATAAAATTAATAAAAAAAAATTTAAAAAAAAAGGATAAGATCATACAATTCCCTGATTTGGTTGTATTGTATGTTCAGGGAACAAGCAGCTAAACCAGCATATGAAAATCTACCTTTCTGTTTTATTCAATGGCAAAAGTGAGCATTCTTAGAACCTGACAGTGTCAGTGGAGAGTAAAACCAGAAAGCAGTGTGGAGAACTCAGAGGTCTAAATGCAACCCGAGTCAGTGTAATAAAAATCGATTTATGAAAAAAACTAACTCAAAAGAGAGACAGAAGCAAATGCATCTGTCAGGTGGTAGGTGATGGAATTTTACTGCAACTTTGTAAAATGGACAAATAAAATATAGCCAGGATCCAGGTGTCCTTTGCTACATGTGTGAACTTTTCTAAGAAGACATTCGTCCATTAACTGGATTTCTCAAAGCACAATTTTCATGATTTGAACAAGACGCCTGCATCAAAGCCTTTCAGAAAAGGCCCCCAGTCCCGTTTGCTCAGGTGGTTTCTGAACTCCCATGTCTGAACATAGTTTAGCTATGTGTGCACAAAAGTTCTTGTGGGTGATCTTGGGAAACGGGTAGGAGCTTTAGGAGACGAGACCTCCTGGGAACTCTAAGGCCCTGGGGTCGGGCATGAGGTACTTCATGTGGGACCCCTGGGGAATTCTGCAACGGCTGTAGTTCTTACAGAAAGTTGTTAGAAAAGCAGAAAGCTGGGCCTTTTCTCCTGACCTCTCTCCAGTCCCAGGGTTCACTTGCATCCACACCAAGACCATCCATACTCGCAGGGGTTGTACACGAGGCGCAGCTGTGCTGTTTGGACTCTCAGCTTCCTAAATTGTGAGGTTTTAAAAACTTTCATTCCTCATCATTAGCCTGCATCAGGTAACATAAGGCTGATTAAGAACAAAAAAATAACAATTGGGCTGGAGAGAAGGCCTAGCGGTTAAGAGCACCGACTGCTCTTGCAGAGGACCTGGGTTCGATCCCCAGCACCCACATGGCGGCTGAGAACCGTATTTAGCTCTAGTTTCAGGGGAATCCGATGCCCTTTTCTGACCTCTGCAGCATTGCATGACACGGGTGCACAAACCTACATGCAGACAGTACATTCATAACACATAAATAAGTTTTTAAAAAGAACAAAAGATAATAAATTTAAAAATTTTTAAAGACATAAATCTAAGCATTTACTAATTTTTTTTTTTTTCCTGAGGTAGGGTCTCATGTCTTTGGCTGTCCTAGAACTTACTATGTAGTCTGGGCTTGCCTTAAACCCATTAGTGACCCTCCTCAGTGAAGGGTCTTACCTCTTCAGTGCTTGGATTAAAGGTATGAGCCACCGTCTAGCTACTTTACTAATTTTCTTGAAGTAGATTACCTGGCTAAATTCAGATTATAAAGTATGTAAAAAGGCAACCTTGTGATCATCTGAAAAATCAAGAAGTGTCTAGCTTTTCTAGATTTTTCTCTGTTAAAATTTTCTACACTAAGTATATTACTTTTTGAATCAAGAAATGTTAAAAGGATGATATCCAAGTCACATTTACTGTAAAGGAGATACATTTTAAATTACGCTTAGAAGTCTAAAATCCCAATAGGTAACAATTATCTTTAAAACGCCCAAAGTATCCACAAAATGGATCCTATATGGATTTTTTTATAGAAGCCTGTAATTTAATAGGGGCATATGATAGATTCCAAGCGCAGCCTGTGGTACACACATGTGAAGTCTTGTCTGAGGATACTGTGCACACTGCTCATGCCTGCTTTTACTGTCATTATGGCTTACATCATATAAGTTAATTTCATACAAGATGGAATTCTAGGGTATAGTGGAACACACACACACTAGACTTGTGTTGGAAATATGGCATTTCGTGACCTTGAACAAATCATTCGACTTTTGCTAACCTAGTGCCTGTAAGATGGAGCTTACACTATTGACTTCATATGATTGGTCAGAGAAAATTACATATGCTCAGTTTCCACCAGTTGCAGCTGGAGTAGCACATCAGCTAGGTGGTTCAGCTTGTGCCTCCAGCTCGGTGCAGACACATAGAGCTGTGCACAGAATGGCGTAACACCAGCAAGTAGTGAAGGCAATCCAAGCTTTTTTCTTAAAACTTTAATGTATAAAGAAAAGCTAGGGCTGTGCATGTTTAGAGAAATGCAACCATACAGGAACCCAGCATAAACACTAGAAGTCCCCCTCAGGGTTTACTGGGAGAGAATTTGTCATGGTGCAAGTTTCCCAGTTCTAACACCATTGTTTGTTTCGATAGACTTCTGAAGATGTGTCTGTTGACTGAACATTCACCCCCTTTCAATATTACATCTCAGAGAAGTGTTTTAATTATAGCAGTACATAGCTAATTTGATTAATAACAAGTAGAGGATAAAAAAAATGACAGTGATTGAGGAGATTCTTCACATCGGGGCAGCCTATCGACAATTAGGGTTTTATGCTCCATAAGATGAAACTTTAAACATTTCTGCCATAGTGCTCAGATGACACTAATCCATCAGGAATTGAGATGAAATCATGAAAAACAGTGTCGGCATGCACGTGCATGCTTACTTAGTGTTTGCTTTTAAGTGATTATGGAGTGAAAGAAAGATGCCAGAGATATTCTGGGAGGTCTGACGTGCCGGTGCCTGGCCTCCCCTCGTGTTAGCATTTGCCATAACTGTATCACAAAATGAAAACCAGTAAACTGATGTTAGTCCAGTAGAGTTTATTTGGATTTCACTAGTTGTATATACCTCCTTTTCTCTCAGGATGTGTGTAGAGGGGTGCACGTGTTTACATGTATGTGTTGGTAAACATGCATAGTCACATATATAACTGTCACTACTACATGGAACTCTAACCAGGATTAAGGTGGTTAACTGAGGCACCACAAGGCTCCCTGTAGCTGCCCTTTTGTGGCTCCCATTGCCCTCCCCGCCCCTCAACTCTTTTTTTTTTTTTTTTTCTTTTCGAGACAGTGTCTCCCTGTAGCCCCAGCTGTCCTGGAATTCTCTCTGTAGACCAGGCTGGCCTTGAACTCACAAAGATCCGCCTGCCTCTGCCTCCCAAGTGCTAGGATTAAAGGCGTGCGCCACCACGCCCGGCCGACCCCTCAACTCTTATAACTACTATTTGGTTCTGTACATTTCACAAATATTATGTATTAATGGAATTACGCAGTTGAGTCCTTTAAAAATGTTCTCTCTCTCAGCATCATTCTGCTGCAATTAATCCAAGCTGTTGTATCAGTTTGCTCCTTTTTGTTGCTCAGTAGGATACTGTAATACTGACATGCCTCAGTTGAACCAGTCACCACTGTTTTAGTTACTTTTCCTATTACTATGACTAACTGCCTGACCAGAAGCAACTTAAGGAAGAAAGGGGTTATTTGATGGTTTGGAGATATAAGCAACCCATCATGATCTGGAAGGTGTGGTGGCAGAGCTTGAGGGGCTGGTCACATTGTGCCCACACCTGGCATGCAGAGAGAGAGCAGGGAAGGAGTGCATCCCCAGGGAGCCCCACCTCCTAAAGGTTCTTCAACTTTCCAAAACAAAACAAAACATTGGAATACACGTAGGAGGAAAAAAAACAAACCCAAAAAAACAAAAAGAGTCACCACCACAGCCACCATGGAAGGACACTGGGTAGTTACACTAATGCTTCAAAGAGAGCTCATATACAGGTTTCTGCATAAAAATCGGTTTTATGGAGCTGGGCGTGGTGTTGCATGCCTTTAATCCCAGCACTTGGGAGGCAGAGGCAGGTGGAGCTCTGTGAGTTCAAGGCCAGCCTGTTCTACATAGTGAGTTCCAGGAGATCTGGAGCTACAAGGAGACCCTGTCTCAAAAAGACCAAAAAAAAAAAAAAAAAAGGTTTTATGGTGCTGGAGAAGTGGCTTATTACTTAAGAGTGCTTGCTGCACCATTCAATTCCTAGTACCCCCATCAGGCAGCTCCAAACCTCCAGTTCCAGTAATCCGACACCCTCTCTGACACTTCCACATATATAACATACACCTGCACATAGACAGCACACACACACTCACATAAAACTTTTTTTTTAATATATTTTATTTCTCTGGATAAATGCCCAAGACAGTATAATTGCTGTTTTAGGAAGATGCTTTTTAGTTTAACACTCTAGTTCCAGAGAGGCCGTACATTTCCGACCCTTATGGGTAGTGTGTGAGTGGTTCAGTTTCTTCACATCCCCACTAGCATTTCATGTTGTTGGTGGCTTTTATTTTAACCAAGCTGCTCTGTTTGTAGTAATGTTGCATCGGGGGTTTAACCCACATTTTTCAAATGGCTGATCATATTGAATGCTCTTCACGTGCCATCTTCATTTACTCTTTGAAGAAGTCACTGTGAATGGTTTTGCTCGTCTTTTAATTAGAGCATTAGATTTTTAATACATGGTTGTGAGAGTTCTGATTTTCATTGCTTTATACTCTAGAATTTCTCTTTGCTGAAAACTTATCTGTTTGTTTGTTTGTTTGTTTGTTTATGTTGGCAGCAGGGATTGAAACTAAGACCTTGCACATAAGTTAATGATCTATGGCCAAGCCATACTCCTTGGTCCGAGGTTTGTTTCTCTCTTTCTTTCTCTTTATCTCTATCTCTGTTTCATTTTCTTTGTTTTTAGAGTTCAAAGAGCCTTTATTAGTTGCAATAGCAAATGAAGAGAGGGGACACTTGATCCTGAGGTGGTGTCCGCAGACACTCACTGTCCCTAAAGAAGCTTCCAAGTAGGGCGTTCGGGACATCAAATTGAAAGCTAGCTTTCTTTCTTTCTTTCTTTCTTTCTTTCTTTCTTTCTTTCTTTCTTTCTTTCTTTCTTTCTTTCTTTCTTTCTTTCTTTTCTTTCTTGCTTCCTTCCTTCCTTCCTTCCTTCCTTTCTTTCTTTCTCTTTTTTTTTTTTTTTTTGGTATTTTTGAGACAGGGTCTCCCTTTTAGTACCAGCTGGCCTGGAGCTTGCTCTGTAGACCAGACTGGCCTTGAACTCACAGAGATCTACCTGCCTCTACCTCCCAAGTGCTAGGATTAAAGGCACATGCCACCCAGCCAGGCAAGTGTTTCTTTTTTTTCTTTTTATTTTTTTTATTTTTAAGGGATTCTACAATATAACAACACAGTTGTTTTCAGATAACATTGATGTTGCTCAGTTTTATTTTTAAGGGATTCTACAATATAATAACACAGTTGTTTTCAGATAACATTGATGTTGCTCAGTTTGCCGTACAATTAGGTAATTGGTGCATTTTGCAAGTATCTATGTCCAAATTTTGAACAACCCAAGGTTCCCATAGACCAGTTGGAGAAGCTTGTATGCACAGGCATATTGATCAATTAGGAGTCCAGACTATATTGCTGTAGTCTCATGATTCACCCCTATCTCTCCGCAGCTCTTACATTCTACCACGCCTCCTCTTCCACAATTTGTTCCCTGGGCTTTGGGAAAGGGGCACAAGTGAGTGAGAAGAAAACAGTCTACTCTCTTTGGAGTTGTCATTTTGGCAAGTGTTTCTTAAAGCTACTAAGTAGTGCAACAAATTTGCCTCTCAGCACTACTTTGGCTGAGCCCTACAAACGGATACTTTCAGTGTATGTTCTAACTGCAGTTACAGATTTTTCCCATTCCTATCAGTTGCTGGCTTATGCACATTTATTCTTTGTTGGTCGGTGTGTGCACATTTAACACCTCCCTGGCAGAGTAATCGTCCTCATTTGTTCTCTTTGCTCTGAGATCTACTCTATATGATATCAATGTAGTCGTTCCTTTTTTTATCAATGTTGGTACGATATCTCTTTTATCATCCGTTACCCTTACATACCTATGTTGTTATATTTTAAGTGAATTTGTTAGAGATGGGTTTCTTCTATAGCTCAGTTGAGTAAGGAGGGGTAGAGGGGTAACGGTGGAGGCGAATGAGAAGGAGTAGGCTTCAGATGGTGAATCAGTAGATTCTTGAAGAGCTGACAAGTAGGTGAATATAGGAGTTGAGGAAAGGGATTTAGCAAAGATGGTTCTAGGAAAAGTGGCAGGAGCATTAGTATAGACAGGAAGTCAGAAGGAGTTCCCTTTAGTACAGACAGGAAGTCAGCCCCCTTCCAGGTGTTAAGGTGTGAACCTGGGTAAATTGAATGATCCAGCCCTGGCCACAAGCACAGTGCCTGACACAGTGGGCTGAAGAGAGCTTGTTTTGAATAGTAGGCCCAGAGGGAACAAACATGACAGACAGACATGTTAATGGTGCCCAACATTCTCAGAGCGGATGAGACAGAATGAGGGTTGAGACTAGCCTCTGCCTGATAACCACATTTGGAAGGTAGGAGATAAAGAACAGGGTGGGTGCTGATACCTCTGTTGACCAATGATGCCATTATCTGTTAGCCAACTGGAAATGTACACTGTTCTCTTAAGGCAGTGACTTTTTTGCATGTGAAATCAAATATGACAAAACTACTGCATTTCTTAAGCCTCAAAAGGACTTTAAATGTGGCCCCAGAGATAAGAAATAACAAAGCTACGTTGTCCGTGCCATGCAGTTGGATGGCAGCTAGCCTCCAAGGTGTTGCTCTCGTTATTTTCTGATTGTTACAGCCACTCTGATTTAATGCTCCCCTGGATACACTGGGCGATAGGAAGTAAAAGTAAAACCAAGAAGACAAAAGATAACACAAAACAGCTCAATGACAACGCAAGGCCCGCTAGGTAGCGTCTTAGTCTAGGAGAGTCACCGCATAGAGGAGGGAAGTCAGGGGGTGGGCCGACCTGGCTTCATGTGCGAGTTAGGACTTGAGCCCTAAAATGAGAAGATATTTGAGAAAAAGAGAAGTATCATCTAGGTTCTTGTATTGGTTGCTTTTTTGTTGTTATGATAAAATATATCATGATTAAAAGCAACTTGAGGAAAAGAGGCTTTATTTTAGCTTGTGGTTCCAGAGAGACAGAATCCCTAATGGTAGGAAGGTGCAGCAGCCCTTCAGGGAGCAGGAGGCTGGCTGATTGTATTTTATCAGCATGAAGCAGAGACAGAACAGGAAATGGAGCTAGAGTAGAAATCCTCAAAGCCCTCCCTCGGTGACACACTTCCTCCAGCAAGGCCACGCCTCCTAAACGTTCCCTGACCTCCCCAGGCAGCGCCACCAGCTGGGGACCAAGATTTAAATATTTGAGCTGTAGGTGACATGCTTCTCCAAACCACTGCACTGCAGTTCTTAACAGCCTCTGTCAAGTACTGTTTTTTTGTTTTTTTTGGTTTTGTTTGCTGTTTTTGAGACAGGGTCTCCCTGTAGCCCCAGCTGTCCTGGAACTCACTGTGTAGACCAGGCTGGCCTTGAACTCACAGAGATCCGCCTGCCTCTTCCTCCCAAGTGCTAGGATTAAAGGCCTGTGCTACCACACCCAGCTCTATCGAGTACTGTTTTAACCTTTTTTTGTTGTTGTTTTACGTCTTTTTGAGACAGGGTCTCCCTGTACCCCCAGCTATCCTGGAACTCACTATGAAGACCAGGCTGGCCTTGAACTCAGAAATCCACATGCCTCTGCCTCCTGAGTACTGGAATTAAATGTGTGTGCCACGATGCCCAGCTTTAACTTTCTTTTTTTTTTTTTTTTGGTTTTAATTTTTTTTTTTTTTTTTTTTTTTTTTTTTTTTCTGCATGCAAGTTTGTGCACCCGTCACTCGAATGCACAGCCCGCGGACGGTCACGTATAGGAGCAGGTCTTTCGCAATTCCCCTGGAACCGGACATGTTTCTCCTGGAATTGGAGTTTCAGACGGTTCTCGGCTGCCATGTGAGTGCTGGGGATCGAACCCGGGTCCTCTGTAAGAGCAGTCGGCGCTCTTAACTGCTAGGCCATCTCTCCAGCCCTAACTTTCTTACTTGCTCATTTTGCCATGAATCCCTATATGAAGCAAGTGGCTTCATAGTCTGTCAGTCTTGTGTCAGTAGAGGAGAGATCTAGAGCCAACTAACTTACAAAAAACAAGCCCCGTGAAGATAGGCAGTGTTCATTCACTCACTTGTTCAGCATCCACTGACTGATTAACAGCTGTGCTCTAAGCACAGTATTAGAGTTGGAAATAGGAAGATGTGATACCTGCTTTTAAAGAAAAAAATATAAAGAGTTGGGGCCTGCTGCCCATTCTCCCAGCTCTGTGCTGGTTTTTGTCTGATTGGGTTTGCATGGACCTGGTGTCTACTGTCACCTTTGCTCCAAGCTCACGTGAGCACGTTCCCAGAAGCCGAGAAGACTGTTTCCTTATGATTATGCACCACCCCAACCAGTCTTAGCCAAAAAACTATTAGCAGCTGATCACTGCTGGGTGAAGGAGTATCCATCTTTAAGGGAGCGACACTAGACAGGCTGACCAGGCTCCAGTGGATGAACTGACATCAAGAGACATCTGGGGACACAAACTTGATGAAATAGGCCTTAATATAGACCCCAGAATGCAACGAATCCTGTGGGCAGGCTATGGAGGAGGTGCAGCTGGGGGAGGGGTATAAATATGATGAAGATGTATTGTATGAAATGCACAAAAATTCAATTAAAAATATACATTGAAACAACATAAAGAGGCTGGTGAGATGCCTCAGCTGTTCAGAGCACTGGCTGCTCTTGCTGAGGATCTAGTTCTATTCCCAGCTAGCTTAATTAAGAGGGAAGGGAAGAACTTACTATGTAGACTAGAGATGAAAAGTGACAAATAACAGCAGATGCGGAGGAAATTAAAGGAATCTTGAAGAGTACTTTGTGAACTTTTCAGCAAATCAGTCTGACAATCTGGCTGAAATAAATGATTTTCTAAGAACACATGAATCACCAACAGTTCATACCAGAAGAACATTACTAGACAAATAAACAGTACACATGGAAGAAAGACAGATTGTCAAAGAGGTTTCCTCCTTAGCATATATAATTTTTATATGCTAAGGAGGCCAGAGCAACATCATCCAGCACACCTTGTCCGGATGGCTGCACCTTCTCACCTCTCTGGGACTCCTCTCGGGACTGCAGCATCTTGTCTTCTTTTGTTGACGTTGATCTCTGCTCTTTCCTGCAGTACATGGGGAAACTGATGTGGTCCAGTAGATGTCAGGGCAAAACAGCTGTCGTCTTAGCAGTAACATCCAATATAGGTAATTCTTTGAAACCTTTTTCTAGACATGTCTGTCTTCTGTAACTTGTTTTCCTCTGATTGAGGAGACTGATGCACATAGACGATCCAAATGTCATCTATATGGGGCTGCACGTGTGTTTTGAATTCTGGATATATCTCAGATTCTGGGAACTAAGTTTAAACAAAATCATGAAGCTTCTGGGTAAAGAGGCAGCTGAGTTACCGGGAAGTGGGACCTCTTCCAGGGGCCTAGTTCTCAGACCTGGCTCAATTTTGTCCTGTGCTAACTGCATCTGGATCAGCCCGATTACTCTCAGGCCTTGGCAGAACTGACTACACTAGAATTCCCTGAAGTCAGAGGTGGTTGCCATTTGGGTTTCTGTTTCTAATTCATGCAAAACTGAGTAAATAGTATGAAGTATGCTTTGGCAAGTAGTTAGGGGTGAGACCTTATCAAAACAATTAAGTGAAATGTGGTCCCACTGTCAATAAGCAGGAAATAAAAATTTCTGACTCGTGGAGTTGATATATTTATGACGTCTTACAGCTTTTAATGGAGAATGACCAATAAAAATAAATAAATAAATAAATAAATAAATAAACAAATAAGAGCATTCCAGTTTTTCTAGTTAAGAAAAGAACCAAAGCCAGGAGTGGTGTTGCACACCTTTAATCCCAGCACTGGGGAGGCAAAGGCAGGTGGATTTCTGTGAGCTGGAGACCAGCCTGGTCCATACGGCGAGTTTCAGGCCAGCCAGGGCTGCATAGTAAAATAGTGTTTTCTCTGTGCCACC
Organism: Rhizomys pruinosus; assembly: GCA_009823505.1. Taxonomy (NCBI): domain Eukaryota; kingdom Metazoa; phylum Chordata; class Mammalia; order Rodentia; family Spalacidae; genus Rhizomys; species Rhizomys pruinosus. The sequence goes on along the minus strand of VZQC01011776.1, from coordinate 75,035 downwards.
CACCTTCCCCCTCAGTGGCTAGTGGAGCATCTGCAGTGAGTGTTTTACTTGAGAGCACAGGCACTGCTGTACATCCCCTCAGTGTGGATTCACCCTTGACTTCTTAACACCTTTCTTACTTCTCAGAATCTTATAAACCTTCTACTAGCTACAAGAAAAATCAGCCAAAACAAGACAACAACAAAAACTCTGCTTTAATCACTCTTCAAGTACATGTGCTTTAGACTTTATTTTTTTAACTTTGTATTTATTTATTTATTTATTTATTTATTTATTTATTTATTTGAGGGGGAGACCAAGTGGATTGTGGCAGTTGCGCTGAGGCTGTCAGACCTGCTCCTGAGCCATCTTACTGGCCCAACTTTTAGCTTTTAAAAATGCTAAGAAAGCTGCACGTTGTGGCACACACCTTTAAGTCTCAGCTCAAGAGTCAGAAGCAGGTGGATGTCTCTGTGAGCTCCAGGCCAGCTTTATCTACACACTATTATCCAGGCCAGCAATAGTGAGTCCCTTCCTCAAAAGAAAAAAAAAAGCTAAGAAAATATTTTAATGTTTTCATGAATCATCTGAGGATCTTGCTTGAATGCAGATTCTGGTTTAGGAGTTCTAAGGTGGGCCTGGGATTCTTCATTGGCAGTAAGTACCTACAGGAAATTGGCATCTAAAGCACCTGGGAGCTGCCCATAGTCCTGGTCCCATACCAAATTTTGACTGTAGAGAACCTCCCCTTGACTTGAGCATGCTGTTGATAATAGTGTTTAAGCTGTCAGAGGATCCAGGTAGTTTCTCAGGGAGGGTGTGAAGTAGTTCTTGTGTACGCACAGGTAGCGTGGGATGAGGGAAGCTGGGAGGGTTCAGTGCGAGTGGTCTTCAGAAGTGAGAAAGGGGCGCCCAGAGCCGGTTGTGTCTCTCCGGATCCAGGCTTGGGGGAGGGCAAGCAGGGTCAGCTGCAGAAGCACAGGTTACTTGGGGAGAGGGCAGGGCAGGGCTGAAGCAGGCATTTGTTGAACATCTCCATCTGCATGTCCCCTTTGCCCACTAGACGCATAGGAAGCTTCTGTATCCAAAAGACAGTGAGAAATGGCATTTTCAACAGGCATGTGGCAGTTGCCCAGTTGGAAATTCACCACAACATGAGCGGTGATGATTTGTGTGACACTTACCCTCTACACATATTGTGTTTATTTACCTTTTGGGACTCAATTTAGGTACACTTTCTGGTCATTAGTTTTCCAGAATTTTCTTATTAGCTTTTGCATTTCAGGTTCCTTGAAACACCTCTGCTTATTTATTTCTGTTTGAATGATTGTAACAGGACTGCAGGCTGGCATGGGGGAAACTGGCATCTAAAGGAGCCTCACCATCTCTTTATGGTGAGAGAATTAGAGGACGCTACATGGCAATCCAACTAGATATACTTCCTAAACTGTCACAAAACACTTGTGATAATAACTGAACTGTTGGATTTAGCCTTCCTCTTGTCCAAAGTAGTTCTTTTAGTTATATTTTTAGTTGACTTGCCCACAAACCAAATTAAATTTCTCTGAAAGGAAAGAATGTGAAATCAGCTGATGAGAGGGAAGTCTTATGGGGCAAATATCCAGGGAGGGGCAAGACCATTGTGTGTGTGGCACCTGCTTCCCAGAATGGCTGTGATTCTCATTCCAGAGACTGAAAACCGAGGTTCCAAGAGGTAAAGATGCTGGCCTGAGGCCGTCAGTCACAGTGAATTTGAGCCTGGATTTTAACTCAGCCTGTGCTAGACCCACTAGTTCTCTGATAACCATCCTTTAAGTCCTCTAGGGCATTGGGAATCATTAAAAGCAGTTTTTTTTTTTAATTGTTGTTAGTGGAATGGTGAGCAAGCTCCAATGGAAGTCAGAGAACAACTTTGGAGTCAGTGCTCTACTTCTAAGTGGTTCCTGAGATGGAACTCAGGTCTCCAGGCTTGCTAGGTGAGTGCCTTTACCCGCTGAGCCATCTTAGTGGTCCCTGAGGTCATTTTTGTTGTTGTTTAATATTTTATTGTTTTTATTTTTTCATGTATACGAGTGTATTGCATGTGTGTATGCACCCATGTCACGCAGTGAGGCTAGAAGAAGACATCAGATCCCCTGGAACTGGGGTTGTTAGCTACCATATTGGTGCTGGGAATCAAATTGGGGTCCTCTGCAGTAGCCAGTGCTCTTAGCTCCTGAGCCATCTCTCCAGTCCTAACCTTGAGGTAGTTTTAAAGAACAAAACAATAGGAACATTATTCAGAAGCTATCTTTCCTGCAGAGAAAGCTTTATACCTCAGCATACCTGCTATGTTGTTGATTCTTTCAGCCTTTGTTAAAAATCTGCCATTATTGTATGTGACTGGTGATACCCTTTTTATCAAGATCAACAATCTAAATGAAGAGCTAGGCGTAGTGATGCTTGGAACTTGGGAAGAAGTGAAGGCAGGGTGATCAGGAGTTCAAGGCCAGCCCCAATGGTGTAAGGAGACTGAGGCCAGCCTGGCCTACATGAAACTCTCTCTCTCAAAAAGTTACATTTTGCAGTTAGGGAGTATAATTCAGTGTGGAAGTGTTTTCCTAGCACATACCATGTGCACACCACACACACACACACACACACATACACCACATACACCCCACTTTGCTCTGGTTGGTTTTAGTCGATTAACTTAAGGTCTTCTCTAAGGATTTCCATGTTATGTTTCCAGTTATCTCCCTGTTCATCTGAAATCCCTTTGAGTCCTGTTACCAGGGATGGGAGTCCTTCTAGGCTTCCTGGGAGTGGGTTCGGAGCTGAGTGCACTAGGATCGGCATGCGTGTCATGGAGCTGAGTGCACTAGGATCGGCATGCGTGTCAGAACACGAAGTGAAGGGATTGGAGCGCTGACAGAACACGAAGTGAAGGGATTGGAGCGCTGACGGAACACGAAGTGAAGGGATTGGAGCGCTGACGGAACACGAAGTGAAGGGATTGGAGCGCTGACGGAACACGAAGTGAAGGGCCCGGCCTCAATGTTGCTTTTGTTTTGCGTTTAACAAATTAGTGTGTTGACATTTGTCCCTGATGGGTTTCATTATTTGCTGAAAGGATTTTGGGGGGTTTGACAGCATGAATGGTTTGTCCTGCAGACTTTTGAGAATTGATAAAAGCATCTTTGTTCGTTGTTCAAAAGGACAACAGATATCTTATTGATGGACACATTAAAAGGGACGGCCTGTGTCACTGCAACATAAAACAAACCAAGAAAATCATTTTTGCTTTGCTACTTGTGCTTTTGTAGGATTTCTTTCCTTTCATTTCTGGTTAAAGAAGCATTTCATTCATCTCAATAACAATGAACAGCAATCTGTGATCTTTTAGTAAATTCAAAATACGTTTTCTTTATAATTCATGTACATATTATTTAAGATGAGTGATTTAAACATCATGAACTCGGTTGTACTGTGAGATTGTAGTAACTGTGCCATATCCCCAGATCACACAGAGGTGAGGTGCATCTGGAAAAGAAAAAGCAAAAGTTTTTTTTAATTTATATTCCTGTTTAATCAAAACAGTAAAAATTCATCTTCTTTGTCATGTCTGTAATTATATTTGGAGAGCAGCTTTGGTGTTCACATGTTCCCTCCCTCCACACGTCCTCCAAACCTTTTCAGAAAAGCTGCTCATTTCACAGCTTTGCCCCACTGTATCCAACCCTGTATCATAAAATATATTCTGGAAAACATATTCAAATATCCAGGACATCCTATAAAAGCCATAATAGAAAGCTACAAATAATGCAGTCTATCAGTGATCAGATAATAACACCCATCACTAACAACTGCTACCACTCAGACTGAAGCAGTGAGACACTATGAGGAGCCATCCATCATCCCCGTCATCTCTGTGGGAAGGGGGGCAGGCAGAGGACAGGAGGGAGCTGGAGAGAATCCAGTGAGAGGCAGAGCAGAGGTAACATGGCGTTTCTGCTGTGAAGGTGGAGGGCCTGGCACCTTGTAGACCACCAGCACATACTTCCTGAAAAAATGAATGATTCACCATCACTTTCCACACTGCGTCCTGTTTGTCCAGCACAGTCTTGGACCCAGAATACATGATCCGGAATAGAGTCACTTTGTAAACACAGATGCAGAACTGGGCTCCTGTGCATTCCCAGTGGAATTAGGAGGAAGGGATGGGCTCTGCAGGCTGCTGGCTTGCTGGTCCGAGCCAGTCTTTTCTACTTTCTAAGCCTCTGTTTTCTCACCTGAAGGGGAAAGGGCCCACCGCTTTCATAAAGCTGTTATAAGACTTGTTGACGCAGATAGAAAAGATGGCTGGGAAGGGCCATTAGAAATTGAAAGGCTATAGGGGCTGGAGAGATGGCCTAGTGGTTAAGAGCACCGACTGCTCTTGCAGAGGACCCGGTTTGATCCCCAGCACCCACATGGCAGCTGAGAACCATCTGTAACTCCAATTCCAGGAGAACTCCAGTTCCAGGGGAATCCGACACCCTTTTCTGACCTCTGTGGCATTGCACGACACGGGTGCACAAACCTACATGCAGACAGTACATTCATACACATAAAATAAATAAATAAAATTTTAAAATATATTTAAAAAGAAATTGAAAGGCTATCTCTATTCACTATACTAATTGAGGGTCTATCCTTTTGAGGATTTTATTTCCTAAATAAAATACAGGCAGCTTTGTTAATGACATCACAGGACTTTCAAATCAGTCACCATTGTTTCCCTAGGCTCAGGAATAGTCAGGTGTGCGTGTGTGTGTGTGTGTGTGTGTGTGTGTGTGTGTGTGTGTAAGTGTCCGTGTGTCCATGTCCCTTCTCTGTGATGTCTGTTTCTGATGTGTCCCCTCACCTCAGGGTCTATTGGACAGAGGAGAAAAACAAAGAACTGAGAGATCTGGCACGGGTGGACAGTGTTGGCTGGCTTTAGACAACAGCAAGAAAAATCTGTTCTGCTTGTTGGGGTTGTTTTCTGTGGAAAAAGGTATGGGAGGCAAAGGATGTCCAGCTTTGCACTACTTACACATGCACAGACACTTACATAGACAACCCTCCCTACACGCACGCACGCACGCACGCACGCACGCACGCATGCACGCAGGCTCCCTGCAGCCCGCTCCAAGCTATCTCCCAAGCAGAATGGCAATTCTGTGGATGCTCGTCCTCTGCAGACCGGAAACTGGTGGGCACAGACTCCTCCCAAGGACAAGCATTCATCTTTGTGAAGACCACAGGGGCGTCCTAGAAAGCTGGAGCAAGGATTAGTCTCGGCTTGTTCTGAGCCTCAATCTCCTTATTTGCTTTTTGGAGTTGGGAGTCGTACCAAACAGCCTCCAAGGCTTTTTTTAGCTCTAAGACTCTTTGAACTCTGAGTTTCTTCCTTTCCAATTTATGGAAATTATTTTCCCCACTTTTCCTGCCAGGGGAAGTAGAAGACACCAGGCTGTCTCTGATGACTGCCAAAGTGGCTGTTTTCTAGTGGGAAGTCGGCTTCCTTCTCCGATTGCTTAACATAGCAGAAGCTCCCGGAGAACAGAGAAGCCCAGTGTTCCTCTTGAGCTTTCTTGACGTCATTTGCCTGTGGGTGGGTTACAGTCCACCACCGCTTCTCCAACCACACTAAATTTTATTGCATGGATTTAAAAGACACACCTTAGGATGGCCTGCCACCTAAAGAAGCAGGTTAGCCCAGGGGCTCTGCCACTGTGCTGGGTAGAGAGCCTTGCTCCAGTATCTGGCCACTCCCAAAGCATAGCCTGGAGGGAGAGGTCTCCAGGGTCCCCGTAGGCCTCCAGCCAATTAAAGTAGAATGTTCACTTTATATTACCTCACTGGGGATTTGAAGGATCAGTTCTAAAAAGTGACTTGAAAGCACTTACCAGTCTAAGAGAGAGTGGAAGATGTGGGAAGAGGGAAAGGGTCCCTGTGCCTGGCCCTGTACTGGGCACTTGACTTCCATTCTTTGATTTAGCTCAGCTGTAAAATCATCACACACAAAAGTCACACAGTTTTGAGGCCCCCGAGAACCGAGGGCTTACCAAGAACACAGTGGCCAAGCAGAGGCAGGGGAGGGAAGACAGACCTGCTGCCAGTCCCCAACAAGCTAAGTTTGTCAGCCACACGAAGTTTAAAAATCTAATTTATAGTACACAAACACGAGGCATTGGAAATATATCTATGTGCACAAATATTTTGCCCATTTGGTGCTTTCAAATGTCAGAGTTCATCTGAGTGATTGCAAATTTTGCTGCTAATAAATAGGAATTCTAGTCTGTTCTAAGATTTTCCTTCCTGGTTTAAAATAGTTTTGCCCTCTCCCCTAGTACATTGTAGGTGATTAGTCCTATAATGCAGAGTAGGTGGTGAATTCAGGGAAATGAATGTGGTTGCCAAAACAAGCAACTTTCTCCATGACATTATGGAATAGAAACGCACAGTGGGCCTCGTCTTGCTGGCTCTCAGGCTTCCCCTGCCTCGTAACCTGAACACCACTTGGTGAAGCACGTGTGTGGAAATCACACACACAGAGCTGTGACTCAGGCCTGTTCTCAGAAAAACTGAGGTAATGGCTATTAATATTTTATTTCCTACATTATAGTGTTTGCAAGAGCAAACGTGCTGTAGTTAAGGTTACACACTGGCACTCCAACATTACCCAGTTTTTCTTCACACCATCCCTTTTCTCCACAGATGTTTTAACCTAAAGATGAATTCCAGACCCTTAAAATAAATGAATGAAAAAACAAGAGAAAAAAATCAAAGTAATTAGGGAAACCATAAAGTTATAGAACTGTGAAAATATCTGGCAGCTTTTTATACTTAGAAAATAGTAGGAGACACTTTCCTTTCCTTGTTATTTGCCTCCCGCATGAAGCCAGCCAACAGTAAGAAAAAGATTTAAAAATTAAAAATATTGAAAGATATGGTTGAAATTTTCCTTAAGGGTAACCTTTATCAGCAGAAAGAAGGCCAATTCTTACCAAGTCACTGCCTCAGTGATCAGCTGCTGCGACGCAGCACGACACCCATCTCAGAAGATTTCTGCCCTAAGTCTCCACAAGCTTGTCTCTTGAATGAGTCGCCAGTTTCAGGCAAAGGGTGTCAGCTGGCGCTGATGCCGCCAGGTTTGGTAACAGGTTTTGCAGCCGTATGGATGACGTGAGCTGGCTGTGTCCGGCGGCTCCTACTCTGTGAGCTGGCTGTGTCCGGCAGCTCCTACTCTGGTAGGAAGGAGGTCTGCTCCCCAGGTCTTTGTTTTCTCCTGTGAGACTGGGGAATAGGTGGGTCTCAGAGTGGCCACTCAAGAGTGGCCAGTGATTTAGAACCATCTCTTGACTTCCCTGCATCTGTGCTAAGTCATCTGTGCCCAGTCCTACCCCTGCCTGTTACACGGAGACCACCCTCCTGCTGGATCCCACAGGCCCGGGGTCTGTGCACCACTGCCCAGGGTTACTCTCCCTTCCCTGGACCATTTTTCTTCTTGCCAGTACTCTTTATACTCTTGCTGCTCTTCTTTTCCCCCTTTGATTTAAAACATGTGCTTACACCTAAAGTACCTGCCTTTCCATCAGCCAGGTTCAAGTCAGAGGGCCACTTTTCTCAGTCCGATGCTTTCAGAGGACAGGAAAGCATCATTTTCCCAGGCCCTGACTGCTGCACTTTGAAAAATAGTTCATTCATTATTTTTATTTTATTTTAAGTGTATGCACGTATTGCCTCTGTGTATGTAAGTGCATGGATGTATTGCCTCTGTGTATGTAAGTGTGTGCATGTATTGCCTCTGTGTATGTAAGTGCAAGTATGCCACGCAACATCCACAGAGGCCAGAAGACCATGTCAGATCCCTGGACTGGAGTTACGGATGGTTGTTAGCCACCATGTGGGTGCTGGGACTCAAACCCAAGTCTTCTGTAAAAACAATCAGTGTTCTTGACTGCTGAGCCATCTCTCTAGCCCCACCCCTCACTCTTCTTTGGTGAGATGTAGCAGTATTTGTATATCTCTGTTGCTGGAGAAGTATGAGTGAACCCCTAGATGCCACAACATCACCAGAATTTCTGCAGAGAAAGGCTTGGGGAGGGAATGGGCTATGTGGATGCACTATACAAAAGTCCCCAGCTTGGGGTTGGGGACAGGGCTCAGTTGGTAGGCTGCTTGCCACACAAGCACAGGGACCTAAGTTGGATCCCCAGCACCCATGTAAAAGCATGGTGGTGTGGACCTGCAGTCCCAGAACTGAGGAAGCAGAGCCAGGAGGTCCCTGGGTTTCTCTGGCTGGCTAGGCTAGCAAAATTGATGAGCTCGAGATTCCGTGGGCCCATGTCTCAAAAGTTAGAGACTGACTAAGGAAAACACCTGATCTTGACCTGTGGCCTCCACATTAGTACACATGGATGCATATGCACACACATATACCCACATACAAATAAATGAAAAGAAAGAAGAAACTGTTCACCTTTGGGGGCCGGTCACATCAGTTTCCTGAGTCTTCATCTAAATGTTGAAAGGCAGAGAGGAGGGCCAAGGTCTGTCATGATGTCCTCCATGCCTAACAAGCATAATACATCTAATAAGCTGAATTTTCATCTAGGGTATTATGTCATACAACATCAGTGGTTTAAAGAAAAGAGTAATATTTTTAGTTCTATGATTACTGTTACTGTTATTTGTATTTTTACTTGACGACTACTTGAGGTCACAGTAGAAGCAATCGATACAAGCCAGGCGTGGTGTACTTCCAGTGCTCAAACCGAGACTGTGAGACTGAGGCCAGCCTGGTCTACATAGTATACATCGTGAATTCCAGGCCAGCTGGGTTACAGAGAGACTCTATGTCAAGGAGGAAAAAGAAATAAGTGACACAGGTAGAAGGAACAAGGAACCATCTCCTGTAGCCGCCACTTGGGCCCTGGTCACTGGTCCTCCACTTTCAAACTAGTGATTTCAAATGTCCCTTCTTGTCTTCCTGACTTGTAGCAGAACATTCTTGGCCAGTGTGGTTAGTTTCAAAGATAAGATGTGGGCAGACAACATAGCTGTTGCCATTTTTGTTTTGAAATGTCATGGCAAGGCGAAAAGAAAAAAACATTGTTAATCAAAAGTTGCAATTGATTGCTCAGTGGTGTTTCCACCCATGCTGACACTCCCTACCCAGATTTCTCAGAGCAGCCGCTGGCTCCGTGTCATAGCTGAATGATGTAATTTCAGTTGTAATGTAATTTTCCAGCTGGCCAGGATGGAAAAGGGGTATATTATTGCTGCATGTTTTTTACTGTCTGAAAGAAAATGAAACAGACAGGGTCTATGAAGGTGTCATTTCTGTTTTCACAGGTGGGTCTGAAAGATACAAGGCACCTTTCACTTGCTATAGATGTGTGGCTCTGTGGCCAACAAAGAAAAGCCTTGCCTTAAAAGATTGTGTGTATGTGTGGGGTGGGGCCACAAATGTGAACTGGTCCTGAGTTGAGTGCGTGAAATGGGAAGGACAGAGGGCCGGGTGAGCTTCCCCAACCCTACTCACATTTCTGTTCACCTAGTTTAGAGTATGGTTTCCTCTTAAAGCCCTCTTCTTCTGAGTGTTGACTCATTACTCATTTTTAAAACCGAATGACTATTTATGAGAAAGAAGTTTCCACTAAGGTGCTGTAGCCAACCTTGCCCAGCTTCCATTTAGAATTAAAATGTCATGTTGCTTTACAACTAGGTAACCAAAAAGAGTGGGCTTTGGTTACCAGAAATCAGCTATGGCTTCCTAGGAAGGATTTTGCTCTTGACGAACAGGGTTGGCGTTGCTGGCATAGCACCTACACATTCTTCTGTGTTCAACATGAAAATCACGCCTGGAGCTGTGGCAGCAGCTTGTGGCTATAAGGTGTCAGGTATAAGGATGAAAGGGAGCTGCATTGTGCGACACTCAGTGGACAACGCCAGCGTCTGTCTTCTGCAGAGATCTCCATCCCCGAAAGGAGAAGCTGTGTGTGCCAGCCTTAGCTGGATTTCCTCTTACAGCTGAATGCATTCCAAATGGATCTGGGTCCTTTGCAGGTTACAAGAAGGCCACCACCTGGGAGTGGGGACCTGAGAGGAAAAACTGCTTAGAAGGGAGGGGTCCCTGTTAACCTCCCTCACACTAAATAAGGAGGAATCTAGGGAGCCATCTAGAGAAATGAGTTCTAGCTGTAGATGCTTATCTAACGCATTCCTTTGAGAGAGAAGGAATACAGGGCTTGTAAATGAAAAGGTTCGTTAAAGCCAGGAGCCTCTGGGGAGCAGAACTTTGTAGTTTTATTTCTGGTAAGGTTTATTACCTTCTAAAGGGACATGCTGTTAAATTAATGTCTGTGAAGACCATCTGCCCCATCCTTTCTAGAACAACCCTGGAAAATATTGGGCATATTGTCTTTTGGTCTCCTTGAGCATGGTGTGTTTGGTCCATCTGTGGAATGGTCTGAGATCAGGAAGCTTGGCTAGTGTTCTTGAAGACTCACTTGTTGACACGTTCCCAATAGCCAGGGGAGCCCTTGTCCCTCAAGCACTCCTTGATGCTGACGTTCCTTTCTGAAATCAAGAGGGACATTTACTTTGTAAGCATACTCAGAAGATTTCTGACAGGATAAGGTTAACTCCAGCAGGATAATCCTTTTAACAGAGGTGGTGAGATATATATTGTGCAGCTGAATAGTTCCAACAAAGGACAATCAACGAATTCATTCATTTAATTCATGAACTTTTTTTCATTTACACTCTAAACAAACATGTCAGTTGTTTGCTTAGTTAACAAGCTCTGCCTTTATTATAAGCCATTAGTGGCTAGTAACCATTGAAACTGTGTTTGGATTTCAGAAACACAATAAACCTAATTAATTCCACCCTTAATAATTTGGAACATGTAGTGACTAACCTGGTCCAGGCTGAAATTTGTATATTTGCCCTCTCTGTGAAGCGTATATTTGCTAAATCAACTCATGGCACAAACTACGATGATAGAATTTTTTCATGAAAACTAGGAGTTTACACCCATTGTCTACAGAGGATCAGACAGCAAGCAAGAATCTCCCAGAGATTCCAAGTGTCAACATTTGATGAAGAGGGTTTATGGAATACTTCAGTTTTCTCTTTTTTTCTATAAATTTATTTTAAATGATACACAAAAATTATACATATCAGTGGGGAAACATGACATTTCTATATATTCTATACATGTATCCATTCTGTAATGCTTAATCAGATTAAGCATTCCTATTCCTTTTAGTAGTAACAAAGGGCACCCGTAGTTGTAAATGACAGGAGCTCTCAGCCAGTGAGAGGACCCGTGCTATAGGAGGGCCCACTGGAAGCTGTAGGCCTGAGGCCCTTCTGAAGGGACCAGCTGCTTTTAGTTGTAGGTGTTATGCAAGAATGTGGGCCTAATGTGGCTAGAGCTTTCAAATTTCCAATATAATTTGAAGGTTTGGATTTCTAGGTAAAATTTTCCTGCATAAATTTTGGCTTTGTACTTTTTTTTAAGCTAATGTTATACACTCTGCACAGTGTGAGTCAGTAGCTCTTCAAAATATGGACCTGGACCAGAAACATGAGTACTACCTGCAGCTTCACAGACCAGCACAATTTGAGCCATGATTAGACTCTATGAAGTGGGGCCTAGTAGTCTTGTTTAAATAATCCCTCAAGTAGGCTTCCTAGGCTTACAAATATTGGACGGAACCTACACTAAAACATAGTTTATTGTTTTCCTGAAGTTCCTAAATGCCCTGGTTGGTGCTCAGCAACTCCAGCATTGATCAAGCAAAGCATGTCACAAGCCAGGCAGGCTGTGTTTATATGTCCTGACACATCCTAACTACAAGATCTTAGACAAGTGATGTGGCTTAATTTATTTATGTCCAAAATGAGGATAATCGTTTCCTCTCATAGTGTCATTAGAATTGTGTGAGTTAGTAGTAGGCATCGAGTGTCAGTGGAGTCAGCGGTGTCTAAGTCTTTACTGTCAGAAACACTTATGGCCCCCTCTTCTCTGTTAGCATCACCACCACCATCCAGCTGTTAAGGAATATTGGACTCATCTTCTTCACTTGTCTTTTCCTGGATTTCGTTGGTGTTTAGTTACAGAACTGGTTGTCATGCCTACTCCCCAGTTACTTCCTGTTTCCTGACAGTGTGACTGCCTGGCCTAGGGAGACTCGAACTTCCTTTTCATGTCAGCATCCTGCTTCCAGAACTCGCCATCTGCCCTCAGTGTCTCTGCTGTACTCAGGCCTACAAACTTTTCTTCTTCACACATGCCTCACCTAGACCTCTCATTCACACTGGATCTTGAGTCACCGGAGTCTCAAAGGATTTGGGTGCTTGGTCTCAGTTGTGAGAACAACTGATGTTCCCCTCTCCAAGAAGAGAGCTTCTTTTTCTAGACAAGGAACATAGGAGGCTTGACTTGTGGATCCAAGGAGTACATTTCAAAGGGAGCCAGTCAGCAGTTCCTGTTGAGGATGGTTGCAAGCCATCCAGACTTGTCCTTTCATGAAGCCATTTTCTAGGCTCCCATATAGTCACACATGACAGACTTATATACACACTATGGAGAACTAGATGCAGTATTGGGGTTCTCAGTGTACCATTTTATTGCTATGGGAAGGAAACAAAGAGCATTATTTTCTTAAATGAGACTTGTCCGGTATGACAGTGAGAACAAACATCATCACCTTAGTTGAGAGGTGAGGGAGTGTAGAGAATCGTATCTCATCGTCTGTATTCTCCGATGGAGGCCACCATTGTGTTTTAGTTGGGAATTAATTACAGAAAAGTTCTTCAGATCCTGCAGAAAACATAAAGCTTTCAGTTAGAACATAATTAGAGATGATTCAAAACACACATTGCTCTAGAGTGGATGTTTGCTCATATGGTGTGGGCCTGGGTGTGTACCTGATATCTGTGAGATAGAGTTACCATCACCTCCAAAAAAGCATTTCTCTATCTTCATCTGTGAGAATCCAGCGACCACTTAGGTGGTACATATCCTTTAAGATTCAGAGAAGGAAAAGAATCCAATTCAATCAAATACTGGGTTTTGATCCTTTCGTATTGCAGTACTCATGTGCTGCCTCACTGAACTGTTAGAACAACACGAGGGCCTGCCTGACCTGTGTTCATTTCTTAAATAAGGGCAGCCCTGGCAAGGTGAGCATGTTCAAATATGTTCCCCCAGGGGAGTGCTCACTCTGCTCCAGGTAGTGAGCATGCAGTGCTGAAGTCAGGCATGTCCTCCCTGGGAGGATCACGTGGCCAGGGGAGGAAATGAGGCATCTGCTCCTTCGTCAGTCACTGCAGAGCTTGCACAACGGCCGGGCTGAACTGACCTCTGTACCTTCTAGTGTCTGGTGGTCTTTGCATTGATTTCCATCTTAGCAGTACTAAGAGTATGAAACTGAAACTACCCTGTCTCTAAACCCTTTTCCTCCCCTGAGACTCACTAGAAACCCCTGTTTCCCGTCATCTGTGCTGTGCTTAGAGCGTTCTCTATCTCCCATAAGTACCCATCACAATCCTTGCTGGACTAGGAGTCGGTCATTTGCCCTTCTGACTAAGTTACTTCTCCCAGAATAATTTAACCCTAAGATTATAAATGTGGAGCTCTTATGCCCTGGCCTATTTTTTATGTTTATTTGGCAGCCCAGGCTGACCTTGAACTTGAGGTGACTGATCCTCCTCCCTCTGCCTCCCAATGCTGGGATTAGAGGTGTCAGTCAGGGTTCTCTAGGGGGCAGAACCAGTCAGGTTGACATCCAAATTAACCTGCCATGCCCGGCTGGCCTACTGTTTTTAAAATGTGTTGTATCCTTGCCCCCCCCCGCATTGCCATTGACCCCCCCCTTCCCCAATGCCTTCAGTATCTCTGGCCTCTATCTTATTAGACCTGTTCTCCCCTGCTCATCTACTTCCTTTCCTTTGAAGTGGCCCTCCCTCCCCCTTGTCTTCTTCTACATGCTTCTCTGTGGCTCATTTTCCTTCCCTGTCTCTGTTTTCCATCTACTTCCTCTTTATCTAATCCCTTCTCTCCCTTTCTACTTCCTCATTCCTTTCCTTGCTTCCCCAGCTACTCACATAGCCCTTTATCATTTGGTCCCCCACCTACTCAGTACCTTCATTCTGTTATCTTCTTGGCTTCTGTGGCACATTTAATTTGTGACTGCCTGCTCCTAAAAAGAATATCAGGCCTTAGTTAAAACTGGCAGTGATGGTGTGTGACCCTTCCAGGGCCTTAGGAGCCATTTACCAGAGACGGAGCCCACGCCTGTTTGTCTAAACATCCCTTAAGGTGAATGTTAGGGTTATCACTGTGGAGTAGTGTCCTCCCTTTGCTCTTTCCTCTTCTCCGTCTCTGCCTTCCTTCTCACTGGGAAGAGGCTGGCACAGAGAAGTAGGAGCCCAGCAGTTATAGGATTAAAGACAGTGAGTCTAAGCACAGTGGGTTAGAGTAAAGCTTAGCATCAAAAGTGTCTGAGATCGAGTTCTAGCTCCACCACCCACCAGCCGTGGGCTAGTGACCTTACTTGCCAGCCTGAGTAACTTTGCCTCTCTGCACCCCACTTTTCCTCATTTGTAAAATGAGGAAATAAGCATAATACTTCTTGGGGCTATGGGGTAGAAAAGTGAGGTGATGTGGGTGGGTGCCTAGCAGGTAACAAACACTCCCTTACTGTGAGTCTTTAGGAAAGGGGGCTGGGAGGAGATGCTGATCTCAGATGGCTCAGTCAGTAATGAGCTTGCTGTATAAGCCTGGGGACCTGAGTTTGATCTCTAGCACTCACATAAAAGCCCAATGTGGTAGCACTCTTTTTATTTTTTTTATTTTTTATTTTTTGGTCTTTTTAAGACAGAGTCTCCCTTTAGTCTCAGCTGGCCTGGAGCTCGCTATGTAGACCAGGCTGGCCTTGAACTCACAGAGATCCGCTGCCTCTGCCTCCCGAGTGCTGGGATTATAGGCGGTATCACTCTTTTCATCTCAGTTCTAGGCAGGCGGGTTTCTGGGGCCTAGCAATCAGTTGGCAAGCTGCAGGCCAGTGGGAGACTCAGTCTCTGAAAGGTAGACAGCTCCTGAGAAGCAGCAGCAGAGCTTGACCTCTGGTTTTCACACAGACATGCACCCAACACATGCACATCCTCCCACCCCCATGAACATGAGCACAGACTTGCACATATGCACATTCGAAGAAAGGAAAAAATTTGAAAATGGTATATTGGTGAAGTGTGAGGAGGCCCTGGGTGGTCCGTAGCCACTTTGCCGTTGTCACACTGACATTGTGAGCCAACACTCATTGAAATGGTTAAGTGTTTTATCATTTGTTCTTTCCAATAAAACTTTACCGGGCTGGTGAGATGGCTCAGCCAGCATCGGTGCTTGCCGCCAAGGCTGACCACCTGAGTTCAGTCTCCTCGACCAACATGACAGAAGGAGATGGCCATAAGTTGTCCTGTGAACTCCATACAAGTACGGTGGCACATGCACACACACACACACACACACACACACACACAAACACACACACACACACAAATAAAATTAAATTAAAATAAAATAAAAGTGGAAAAAAGGAAAGAAAAAGAAAACTTTACTAACATCAGCGTTTTCTCTTAAAGTTAATGTCCCTAAAAACTACTGGTCAGATTTAGCAAGTTTCCCTCTAACTTTTTCAACTGATTAGTTGTCTTGTTTAGGTCCCTGCCAGTCCAATATTCCAAGAATTGCCCTCTCCTAATCTAAGGACTCTCCTCCGCAGCAGTGGGTCTCACATGAGGAAGAAGGGAGGTGGCCATTCTCTGCAGAGCATTCTCGGGAAGGAAGGAAGTTTCTGTAGCCATCTAAGCCACTTTGTGGTCTTCACAAAGGGACTGAGGCTTGTATTCCCGAGGAAAGGACAGAAGCTGATTTGTAAACTTGCTGGTGGAAGTGTCAGAACTCACTTCCTACCTTATCAAGGAAGGTGGACGCCGGAGTGAATCTGAGGGAGGCCTAGGAGATTTGCCCTCCTCTTCACAGGGCCCCAGACTCCTCTGTGTGTACGTTTCCGTTGTCCACACACGTTATTAATCACACAGGAGGCTGCTTTATGTGGCGAACTCAGACCTAGCAAGCCCTGCCGTTGGACACTGGCAGGAGAGCTGCTTCTCCTCCTCCTCGGTTCTCACAGCTCTCCATCCACATGGGTGCTGGGCTCCATATATTGTTGAACAAGAAGTTCAAGCTCAGAAAATAGGTCTACATGACACCTCTGCAGGAAGTGCATCCCCCACCCCCAGGGAAATCAGGATCTGATTCAGCCTCTGGGAGGGGCCTGGGGCAGTTCCCAGCCTGTGCAGCCTGCTGGAACCTGCAGCTGTGGCTTACAGCTTCTAGCTGGAGCTGCTAAGTGCTCTCTTGCTCCCTGAGCAGCAAGATGGGCTGAGCTGGTCAGGCCTCCCTGGAAAATGCAGAAATAAATCAACCACCAGCTCCTACTTAAGATCTGATGAAATTCTCCATTTCCTCTCCAAATTGAATTCCTCTTGCAGGATCCGGGCAAGTCCTGGGGTAACAAGGTCTTCCTCCCTCCTGTACTTGAAGCATGTTTTAAATTAATGGGCACAGAAGGCAGGAGAGATGGCTCAGCGGTAAAGAACGCTGGCTGCTCTTGCAAAGGACATGGGTTTGGTTCCTAACGTCCAGATGGCACCTCACAACGTTCTCTAACTCCCATCTCTGAGGGATCTGACACCCTCCTCTGACCTCCAAGGGTAGCATATGACATGGGTGTACTTACATGCATGCAGACAAAACATTCATACACATTAAAAAAAATTAATGGAGGCTGAAGAATTGGCTCAGGTGATAAGAGCACTTGCTGCACTTCCAGAGGACCTGGTGGGTTCCTCTCCCAGTGCCCACAGAGCGGCTCTGTCATCTTCTTCTGGCCTTCTTAGAACACACACACACACACACACACACACACAGCAGTACACATACTAGCAATCAAAACACTTGTACAAATAAATCATTAAAAACAATTAGTGGATACAACATTCTAATCTGGCTGGGTAGGTTGCATTAAGGAACAGTCTAGAAAAAGTTTTCAGAAGAGATACGATATTTTTAGTCTTGAGGGGCAGACATCGGGCATCCAGTACACCTGGCCTGCATGGAGGAGGCAGCGTGTACCATGCAGGTGGTCTTCTGGAAGAGATGACAACCAACCATCACCTGCCACAGCTCTGAACGTGCCAGGTCTGCCTACCCTGGTATGGGGAGCAAAGAGAAATCTGCGAAGAATTCAAGTGCGAAGGCTGTGCTTGGAGATTTTAAATGTCACAATCCTGCCTGGTTCTTCTTTGGAATAAACCATTGACTCAGTGACTCAAAGTAAAAAGCAACATTTTTTAAGGATGAAGATGTTATTGAGGTGATTATCTTCCCTATACTTAACAATGGTAAATCAACAATTTGGCATTTGTAGGGGCAGTTGACCCACCCTTCCAAGGGCTCAAGAAAGCAACCCCATTTTTCCATGGGCCTTGTCAAATGTGAAGCCTGAGCCAGCCGGTTAGGAATGTGGATAAGGGTCTGAGAATACAGGACTGTGCAGTGGACCTGGGAGTGGACCTTCCAAGCCAAGGCTGGTCGAGGTAGGCCTAGAAAGTGGAAAGGCCAGTTCTGCTGTGGAGGCGGCCATGCAGTAAAGGGAACATTTCATCCTGCTTGAGATGACCTAAAGGCTGTTACTGTTTCCTTCACTAGCTGTTGAGGAAAAGCAGTTAAAATAAAGAAGTCTGCTTACCTTGAGAAAGCCTGACATTTAGATTCAAAGAGAGGGGAGGACGTTCTGCTTTTATGTCAAAGTTTTGTCAACAGCCTGGAGAACCTTTTATGTCAAAGTTTTGTCAACAGCCTGGAAAAGGTTATCAAAACTTGACTCCAAATTTTTAGTTTAGTTTTAAGAAAGAAATCTTGGCTTGGAGAGATGGCTCCGTGGTTAAGAGCACTTGTTGCTCTTGCAGAGGACCTGGGTTTGATTCCCATCACCCACATGGTGGCTAACAACCACCGTAACTCTAGTTCAAGGGGCTTCTATTCCCTTTCCTGACATCCATGAGCATTATACACAGGGTTGCCCTGTACATACATGCAAGCAATACACTCATATGCCTAAAACGAAAATATGGGCATGGTAGTACATGCCTTTGACCTCAGCACTCAGGAGACGGAGGCAGACAGATCTCTGTAAGTTCAAGGCCATCTTAATCTACATAGAGCTTTCTAGGCAGGGAAAAGGCTACATAGTGAGATCCTGTCTCAGAGGAAAAAAAAAGGGGGTGTGTGTGCTGCATAGCTAGCCAATAAAACATGAGAGTCAGGATCCCACTTGGATGTTGCTTTCTAGGGAGAAGCCTAGATTTTCCATTGATAACAGGGTCATTTGTAACAAGTTAAACACCCTTCCTTTGGATCTTTCCAGTCCATCTGGAGGATGTTTGAGTTTCCTTCTTCCTCAAAGAACTGTGGGAAGGAAATGCATTTATCCTTAGCTAGGAAGAAAGGATTGAAGGTGGGACGTCAGGGCTGGGTTGAACTCCTCTGGATCAGTCCTAAGTCCATCCCAAAGGCCCAAGCCAGGGAGGTCCCCAGAGTAAGGAAGGGTGGGGAAGGAAGTCTGCTGGAGACAGTGATTGTTCAAGGGGAAGAAAATTAAAGTACAGGAAAGTGAACTCCACTCCCCACAGGGCAGCATTTCTTCAGGCTCTGTTAAACTTTTATTTGCATAAGTAAGCCTTGACTGGGCTTCTACTCAGGGACAAAGCAATGCAGGTCACCCAGGCTGAAGAGGCTTTTTCTTTTTTTTTTTATTTCTTTATTTTTTTTTTTTCATTTTTTAACAATAAGTAATAATTTATGAGTACAAGCATCCTTCATGTAAAATGAAGAGGCTTTTTCTTCCTGCGTTGTACAACATGACTGTGATTCCAGTCCTCTTTCTTGAACTTTATGGCCTCATCTAGGGTCTGCCATCCAGTCCCTGCGCATGTGCCGTGGCTGTCCCTCTGGCCAGTGGACCCTTGCAAGCAGACTCATCTTTGAGTTTACAAGGCCTAAAGTCGCTTCTGTTTTGTTTCAGCCAGAGGGTGCGCTGCTGCCAGCAGCATGTCTGGAATGGTATTTACTCGGCACATTTCTGTGGCTTTTCTTGTAACCCTGCACTTGCAAGAGCCAGGGGTCATTTGCTAGAGAATGCCAGGCTGTGCAGTTTGTCTTTCTTGGTAAGGGAAGAAGAGGCTAGCTCCTGGGCCCGGAAGTTCCCTCCTCTCTTCCTTCTTACATGTCTGTCTGATTCATAATCTGCACTACTCCTGGTGCCCGTGGCGTTGCATCCCTTTGTCCTCAGTGCCTCAACTCTGTCTGCAGTTTCTGTGGGCTCTACGGCAGGCCTGGCAGATGCTTTTTCATTTGCGTGCCTTCCCTGTTATTACTTCACATGAAAGCTGTCCGTTTTGGCAGCCCTGACTCCCGCGATTGCAATTTAGTTCTCCAAGCTGAATGGGTGATATTGTGCAAGGGAAATATGGGTGGGGTTTTTCTCTAATGGTGGCTGTGGGGGCGGACCAAAAAATCTGCAAGCAGTTTTGGCTTGTTGCAGAGCTGACATGATGGCAAACAAATGGCTTTGAAAGAAGGAAGGCAGAATGCACAGCTTCTGACTCAGGAAGGGTTCATAACTGGCTTGTGTTAATTGACGGATTCTCTTTTTTATGAGCAAATTCTTCATTAGAAAGACCATAAACAAGTCCTAGATAAATGCCGAGTGCTGAAGGTAGAGGCAAAGGAGGGGTTCTGTTTGTCTCTCTTTCCAGGCCCTTCTTCCTCCCACATCATTTATGCAATTTTAACCATGGTATTTGGAGTTTCAGATGAAGGTATGGAAAATGAGATTAGATAACTCTGCATCTGGTGCCAGCCCTGGGGCCCTGGGCACACCTGGAAGGGTCAATGCCCCACCTTCACTCTCATGATTCTGTTATGTCATATGACTCTCTCAGGCGCCTACCGCTTGCCCTGACAGTCTTTGTTCTGCAGACAGTGGGCCCTTCTCTGGGCTCCTAGGCTGCCTCCCATGCAAGGCACCTGTTAGGTTGTCACTCCACAGTTGGCTCCAGCGTGAAATGGGAAAGTTTTGGCTCTATTCTTCTTGGCTTTTCCTGGCCTTCCGCATGACTTCTCAATTTGCCTGTAAGCTGCTGAGCATTTTGGCTAAAGGGTCGTCTTTGATCCCTCTCCTGACAGCATGGGCTTCACCTTCTCACACCTGCTCTTCTTTTACAGTCCAGATTTCACAGTAAATGCTTCCATTGCCTTGTAATTTTTTCAGTATAAAACTTGGTGCAGGTTACTTATTACAGGTAATAGTCGCTTGATGACGGAGACAACTGCTGGCAGAAACGGCAACCTGAGCTGCTGCCAGAAACATAAACTGCCACTTTATTTAGGTCTAAAAGCATTGCAGTCACAAGTCTATCCATCATGATCCAGCACGCTCATGATAATAACAGACTCCGTAGGCTAAGAAAGCCGCCCATGGAATAGCCACGAGGACAGGCTCTAACAGGACTCCACGTGTTTTCTCTCCCATTGTCTGCAGCCCACACATCATCTTCCTCGCTCAGAGCATCCTGACAGGCAGGAGCCATCTCTGTGGGACCCGACTCTGCCATGAAATTGCTCATGCCTGGTTTGGTCTAGCCATCGGCGCACGTGATTGGACAGAGGAGTGGCTCAGTGAAGGGTTCGCCACTCACTTGGAAGATGTATTTTGGGCTGAAGCACAGCAGGTGAGTTCAAAGAAGTTGCCTACCCAGAGTCAGGGTCTCCATCTATTCATTCATTCATTCACTCATTCATTCACTCAGCAGATATATGTGGAGCACACTATGTTTGCTGGAAAGCACTGTGTTTGCTGGAAAAATTACAGTAAAAATGAGAGGGACCCCACGCCCTGCAAGGGACAGTTAGAGAAGGAGAGAGAATAGACAAACCAGTGAAGGGGTAGCACACTGAATACTGAGAAGAAGACAACACGTGCAGGGTGGAGGGGAGCTCATTTGCAGTGGGGATGCACCTGAACTGAGGCAAGGGAAAGGTCATGCTTACATAGTTTATAATACTCAGGTATGTGCTTGTGGGGACATTAACTGTGGGTGCTTGGTTTTGTTTTGAGACTGGGTCTTTCTATGTATCTCCAAGGCCCTGCCTCAACCCTCTCTCCCCCCCACCAAAAAATGCCAAATAGGAGTCATGTCTCAGGTGTCTGCTGGTGAGTGATGAATGAAGAGCAGGCATTTGGTGTTACAGATTAGGCATTGCTGAAGTCTGAGAACCTGGCAACTGCTGTCCCACTGTAACCAATTGTCATGTCTAAGGAGGGGTTCTTAGAGCATGGACCTCAAGTGTCTCAAGGAATTCCATAAATCTGGATTTTTATGTGAAGCTTACTAATTTAAAAACAATTATATAAATCAGGTGTGATGGTTCACACCCGTATTCCCAGCCTTGGGAAGCTGAGCAAGAGTATCACCACAAGTTTGAGGACAGCCTGGTCTATATAGTGATCTCTATGATAGCCTCAGCTAGAGTGATACCCTGTCTCCACACAAACACCAAAGCAAACTTTAAAGTTTGAACCCCAGTTTCCCCTTTGAGGAATGGATGTAAGAAGGCTTAGGTTTAGGATGGGGTAATGTGTGAGTGAGATTGGCACACCCCAGACGCCCGCCGTGGGCCTTCAGCAAGAGCTTCATATGGATGTGTCTGCATCTCCATCTAGTCCCTGGAGTGCTTCCATTCTGAGACATGCGGATTGCTGCTGTCCTTGGCAACCCGAGTTTATTTCAGGAATTTAATGATGTCTCTGTCTTTTATCTCCTGCATCTCAAAAGAGAGTCCCTCCTTAACCTCCTGCCCTGCCCGTACACAAGTCCTGCCTCTGTCATGACCGTGTCCCTACCAAGTGACAGAAGGAAGCTGGGAGCATCTCTCATCTGGGAGCTTCCTGTTCTTCTGTGTTCGCCTGCAGGGACAAAGGTGGAGGGTGGGAAAGGCTGTCAACGAGAGGAGGAGAACATAGTAGGGAGAGGAGTGAGCACCAATCACTGTGTGCATTCGCGTGGCCGAGAGGCCAGAAAGCCTTTGTGCAGGAAGTGACTGCTGCTGTGGCCCTGAAGGACAGTAGCAACTGGGCTTTCTTCACTACCCCTGTCCCCTTAACCTGCCATGGGGGTCGGCTCACATCACCCTTCTGAGTGCATTCAGCATTTTCAAGATTTGAGAAGTACCAGTGTTCTTCAGACAAAGTAGCCCTTCTGGAGTCCCCTACAAATGTGGAGAAGTTTCTGAAGCTCATCTATTGCTCTGACCCTGTCCTCTAGGGCCAGCTTGATGGTGTCCATGGCAGATCTTTAAGTAAGAGAGGGGTGGGCTGGAGAGATGGCCTAGCGGTTAAGAGCACCGACTGCTCTTGCAGAGGACCCAGGTTCGATCCCCAGAGCCCACATGACGGCTGAGAACCATCTGTAACTCCAATTCCAGGAGAATTCCAGTTCCAGGGGAATCCAAGACCCTCTTCTGACCCCTGTGGCATTGCACGACACGGGTGCACAGACCTACATGCAGACAGTACATTCATACACATACAGTAATAAATAAAATTAAAATAAATAAATAAATAAAAAAGAGAGGGCAAGAGGCCCTGGGCTGGTGCCACTTCAGTGGCCCTAGTGGGGAAGGTGACAGGATGCAGTGGTGGCAGAGGTCACCTGGAGATTGCTCTGCAGCACTGAGCCTCCATAAGTCCACACAGGGGAGGGTGAGATCACAGAACAAGGCAGGAGCCCCATCCCAGTCCCAGCAGTGGCCACAGGGGGAAGCAAACTGAGTTGCCAGGTGGGATCACATACAGCCTGTCATCCACCTGGGTAAGGTTTGTGCTCCTTCACATCTGTCTACTCTGCCTGCACTGCCATAGTCAAATACCACAGATGCTGGCTTAAGCAACTAGCATCTATTTCTCGCCGTTATGGACCAACGGTGCTGGTGTTCTGGTGTGGCCTCTCATCCTGGGTGATTGCCTTCTAACTTTAGTCTCACATGGCTTTTCTTCTATGCTAGAGAGCAGGACAGCTTTCGTGTCTTCCTCTTAAGGATCACAGCCCTAAGGGTCCCTTACTGATGGTTCCATTTAACCATAATCCTCGCTTTGGAGGTCTCGTCCCCAAGCAGTCATAGTGGAATTGGGTCTCTGACATGCTGTCCTGTGAGGAGGGGACACAGTTCCATCTCTTTTTTTTTTTTTTTTTTTTTTTTTTTTTG
>VZQC01011776.1:40604-51628 GCA_009823505.1 Rhizomys pruinosus | reverse complement strand
TTTTTTGTCTTTTCGAGACAGGGTCTCCCTGTAGCCCCAGCTGTCCTGGAACTTGCTTTGTAGACCAGGCAGGTCTTGAACTCACAAAGATCCGCCTGCCTCTGCCTCCTGAGTGCTAGGATTAAAGGCTTGTGCCACCACGCCCCACTCACAGTTCCATCTGTAACATAGGCACAATCTATTGCTTGTCAGGCATCTGCCAGCCTCTCTACAGTTCTTGCCTCCCACCTGTCTACTCCCAACCTGACCACACCCCTCACCATGCTCTGAGTTTATCACACTCCTTCCGGCTCCTCTTCCCCAACCTGTACTTGCTTTCATAGTTGCAGAAGCCAAGTCCTTAGTCCCTGAAAGCTCAGGTGTCACACCTCACAGGAAAGATTGCCCTGTCCCCTTGTTGACAAGGAACACCTTGGGTCCTTCTTGAGGCCTACCATTGCCCACATTCTGACATTATATACACACACCTACCTCCCCATGGTAGTAGAGTTCTTTCCATAATGTCCCCAGGGCCCACACAGAGACTCAGTAAATATATCTGTTGAACATTATTAAAGACTAGCAACTGCCAGAAATGCTGGCAGATCCTACACATTTTCCCTTCCTGTGCAGAGAGTCCAGCCATGTGGCCTCATGAGCACATCCATGTGACAACAGCCAGTTCTGACTCAGTGGGGCAGTGAGATGGCCTTCCCTGCCTTCAGATTGAGTCCAGGCAGCATACTTTTTTTTGCTAGCTCTACAAACAGAATCATCTGGGTTACATTAGCAGGCTGCACTGTAAACAGTCCTTAACAAAATTGAGGGATGGAGGGGGGCAAGAGGTAAATGGAGGGGCCTCCCCCTCCCTGTGCAGAAACACAAGGCAGGGAAGGAAGGCTGGGTGGAATCAAAGGAGAAATGGCTCTAAGGGAAGCCCCCCTTTCTAAGCCTAGTGTGTGTTCTGGGAGTGGTGGCTTCTAAGACCAGGGCCCCAGCAGGCAGAGCTGACTGTTCCCCAGGGAGGAGCTCTGGAGTGTTTAGTCCTGCTCCTCTGAGGAGCCCGGAGGGTTCTTTGGTCCTTTGATTTTCTAATGAAGAGCAAGGTGGAAGGGGGCAAGAAGGCCAGGCCCAGTTGTCCACTGCAGCAAAGCCGGCCCCTCACTGGGCAGCCCTCACCAGTACAGCCTCTTGAGCACATGTGTTTTGTGTCTGTTGCCCAAGCAGCTGGCCCCCCAAGACGCCCAGGAGCAGCAAGAGCTGAGGGCTTGCCTGCGCTGGCGCCGACTGAAGGACGAGCTCCAGACCGCCCCCGAGGAGATGCGCGTGCTGAGGTAAGGCATCTATGCTGCTCCAGCCTCCACGCGCCCACCTTCTCCTCCTCCAAGACACAGCGGGCCAGCTGACTAAATCTGCTGCTTCCTTTTTAATTCAAACCAGGCTGGGGTTGCTCATCCTCCTAGGGATGTGACTGCTGTGTCTAAGTCTCGGTGTGGGTTTTGACTGCCTTCTGACATTTTCCTTGTGTCTCTATTCAGGAAAAAAAAAAAAAAAAACTATCATGAGGCCATTTCCGGGACTAAATTCTCCATTTGAAGTTCTAATAGTCACTTTATGTGGTGGCTGCGGATGTGAAGGTTGGGGTTTGGCAGCTTGGCACAGACAGTAACCCTTTAAAAAGAAAAAAAATCTTTAGGAAAATATTGATTGCTAAGTGTTTAGTAGTAACAGATGTGCACGTCAATGGGGCCTTTTGTTCAGCTGCTGCCCAGCAGGAGGCTGCTGCCTCTACCATTCATTCTCTCTCTCTCTCTCTCTCTCTCTCTCTCTCTCTCTCTCTCTCTCTCTCTCTCTCTCTCTCTCTCTCTCTCCCCTTCCCCTCCTGCCCTGGGTGCTGTTTTCAGAGTGGTCCTGGCACTTGTGCACTTGCTTCTTGCCATTTTCCCGGCCTTGCCCTTCTGCTCTGCTTTCCTTGGTGTAAACAGTTGTTATCTGAAGCCTCTTGTCTAGGCCCTAGGAGCACCCAGGTTGCTATGACAACAGAAGCTTCCATCCATTCCTTGATGAAGAGAATCAAGTGTTTGGACTCTGCAGTCAGACAAGTAGACAGGGTCATCCAGGAACTTTCCCTTTCTCGGTCCATTGTAGATGGCACCCTAAAGTCAGCCTAGGCAAAGACTGCTTGGGCACTTCTGCTCTTTGCTTTACTTTTAAATAAGTATCACTCCACTCCACATCCTGCCACACACATGTACACAGACATACACACACACACACACACACGCACACACACACGTCCTAAAGCACACTGGGAGGCAGAACACTAGTGGAAACGTACCAAGCCTACTGGACCCCAGGGAACAAGGCTGGCTGGCGCTTCTATGCAGAGCTGCCCTTCCCACGGCAGGCTCCCATGCTTGCACGCTAACCTTGGCCTCCCAGGCTGACTCACCCATTGTTTAAGAGAGGCAGCTGGAGCAGTGGTAAGCTCAGTAGGCCACGGGCCAGGAACCAGCAGACCTGCTGTTCTGCCCAGCACCACTATGCTTGCATCTGTTTCCCTCAACCAGCCTCTGGAGCCAGGCAGCAGGGCTGCTCCCATCCTGGGGACATGGTCCCTGCTCTCTCTCTCTTAGGAGCTTCCACTTATTACGGCAGTGTGGCATGCACGGTCTGGTCAGAGGTGGCGAACAGTGATGCAGCAGTGCATGCTGTAATTTCTAAACTAACTAGAGAGTGTCAAGACTCAGCTGGGCATGTGCTCAGCCTGGCAGTGTGTGGGATACAAAGCAGATCTTGAGGCAGGAAAGAGACTTGATGCTTGCCCTATGGGGACAGAACAGTGGAGCTGGGAGTCTGGAGGAGCCTTACATCATGTTCTTCAGATGTCACCAAGTCTTCAGCAGGCAAGGATCCTGAATGTGTCCACAAGGCCGCTCAGTTCCTATGTAAAATGGGCTCCAGTCAGAGAGCAGAGAGAAAGGTCACAGTGCTGCAGCAGTGAGAGGTCCCAGTGGAGAAGTGACGGATAACTGCAGACTGATCTGCAGGTGCGTTTCAGACGCAGACCTGGCAGTTCTGTTGAATTGAATGTAGAGAAGAGGGCCGGGAGAGTACCCAGAATGAC
This sequence comes from Rhizomys pruinosus, assembly GCA_009823505.1. Taxonomy (NCBI): domain Eukaryota; kingdom Metazoa; phylum Chordata; class Mammalia; order Rodentia; family Spalacidae; genus Rhizomys; species Rhizomys pruinosus. Next base: position 48,522 of record VZQC01011776.1, on the reverse strand, counting down.
TGGGTTTTTGAGCTGGGCACTTGGGTAGATGGTGCTGACATTTAAGATGATAAAGACTTTGGAAAGAATAGGCTTTAGAGGGAAAAATGATGATTCTGATTTTGGACATTCTAACTTTGAGATGTCAAATAGTTAGATCTTCAATATTGAAAAGTCTGTGGAAGGCAGGAGCTCACAGTAGAGATGAGAACAGTCAGCCTATACAACACTTAAAATTCCGAGCTTGCTACCTACAGTCCTGGAAGAGAGGAAAAAGAAGAGTCAGACGAGGGGCCAGCGAAAGATCCTGGGAAAATCCTTATATGTATGGAGGAAACTGAGACACTGGGGTCATGGAAGAGGAAATTAGGATCAAAGGAAGCAAGAAGCTAGGAGTGGCCAGTGTTTTATGGCACTGACAAAAATGAGGCGGTGCTGAATGACGATGGTAGTGGCGTGGGATTTTGTGTTCATTCATGTGTGGTGGCGAGGGTAGGCAGGCCGAGTCATGGAGAGTGACGGGGGGCTCAGGAAGCAGAGCCGTGAGCGCAAGTGTGGTGACGGAGGCTGTGCTAGCTCAGGAAGCAACTCCGGAGATAGCAAGGAGATGTGACGGTTAGAGGGTTTACTTTAAGGGGGTCACATGTGAACCATACAAATCCTTCACCTCCCAGACTCAGTTTTTCAAACGAAGAGATCCCCATTTTCCATGTTTAAGTCCTGGGTCTTCAGCAGGCAATGATCCTGAGTGTTTCCACAAGGCTTCTCATCTCCTATGTAAAATGGGAACTAGATGCCTCCAGTTCTGCAAGACCATAGTCTTTGGCAGGGGTGGGGGTGGGGTTATCTTAACTCATATCAATGAAATGTATTTCCAGCCTGTAAACAATTAGACTGCCCCCTGGGAATGCCTCTCAAAAGAGAGCCTTCCCTCCTTAACCTCCTGCCCTGCCTGTACATGAGTCCTGCCTCTGTCCTGACCCTGTCCCTACCAAGTTACAGAAGCAGGTTGGGTGCATCTCTCATCTGTGTGCCTTCTCTGTCCCTTCTGTGTTCAACCTTACCCCTGGAGGGTAAGAAAGGCACTCAGTGAAGAAAGGAGAACTCAGTTCTCCTTGTGAGGAGAACACCACCTCTGTCCTCTGTGGAGCTGGGCTCCGCCCCAATTCACATGTTCAACTTCTTTTCCATTGTGAGAAGAATTAGGAAAAAGAGTGTGGTATTTTTACACATTTGTAATAGGTTTATTATGATATTTAGTTTTCCTTGTCTTAATATTCAGCAATTATGTTGGCCTAAATTTAGCTTGACCACTAAATAGCCACCATTGAAATACCCATTTCACATCAATATGGAAAATACCTTATCAGATGCACTTAGGGTAAAGAGGAAATGCTTTTGAACACACCTGAAATTGTGTGATCTAAGTTCAATTTGCTCCCATCCCCTGGAATTCTCCCTAAAATGGGTCCAGAGAACCTAGAAATCATTGACATGAAAAGAAGAATCCGAGCTGTGAAAGTTTGTTCCCAGACTTTATTGTAATGTGGGAATGACTCTGAGAAGGAAACAGTACAATACAGTGATGTGATCATATCATTTTCCTTTCTTTTTTTTTTTTCAAGCTACACAGGTGTCTTGAAAGGATGGACCAGGTGCAATATGCATGCCTCGTTGTGGCTGAACACCTGCAGCACTACAGCTCTCACTACCCCTTCTCCTCTGTCACATTCCTGCCTTCTAGAACTTAATACAACATGTAGTTGTATTTTTTATTTTAATTTTTATTGGTCTTTTTGAGACAGGGTCTCCCTGTAGCCCCAGCTATCCTGGTACTCACTCTGTAGACCAGGCCTTGAACTCACAAAGATCCCCCTGCCTCTGCCTCCCAAGTGCTAGGATTAAAGGCGTGCACCACCACACCAGGCTCTGTAGTTGTATTTTTAAAAAGAATGAATGCTTCAGAGGTCTTGAACTCTGGAACAACAGATGATATGAAATGATGCTTATAGGCTGAACCATAGATTTCATCCTTTAATACATGAAACCATGTTATTACGGCATTTTGTTCCTTATAGATAGTGGAATATTAATAAAGTAAGAAGAAATATGCACTCATGCGTGCACTTGCACCCTGCACCATGTGTATCAGAGTTCTTTTGGTAGGACGTTCTCTTGGAATCTAGGGATTGGACTCAGGTTGTCAGTCTTGGAATCTAGGATTGGACTCAGGTTGTCAGTCTTGGAATCTAGGGATAGGACTCAGGTTGTCAGTCTTGGAATCTAGGGTTGGACTCAGGTTGTCAGTCTTGGAATCTAGGTTTGGACTCAGGTTGTCAGTCTTGGAATCTAGGATTGCACTCAGGTTGTCAGTCTTGGAATCTAGGCTTGGACTCAGGTTGTCAGTCTTGGAATCTAGGGTTGGACTCAGGTTGTCAGTCTTGGAATCTAGGATAAGACTCAGGTTGTCAGTCTTGGAATCTAGGGTTGGACTCAGGTTGTCAGTCTTGGAATCTAGGGTTGGACTCAGGTTGTCAGTCTTGGAATCTAGGGTTGGACTCAGGTTGTCAGTCTTGGAATCTAGGGTTGGACTCAGGTTGTCAGTCTTGGAATCTAGGGTTGGACTCAGGTTGTCAGTCTTGGAATCTAGGGTTGGACTCAGGTTGTCAGTCTTGGAATCTAGGGTTGGACTCAGGTTGTCAGTCTTGGAATCTAGGGTTGGACTCAGGTTGTCAGTCTTGGAATCTAGGGTTGGACTCAGGTTGTCAGTCTTGGAATCTAGGGTTGGACTCAGGTTGTCAGTCTTGGAATCTAGGGTTGGACTCAGGTTGTCAGTCTTGGAATCTAGGGTTGGACTCAGGTTGTCAGTCTTGGAATCTAGGGTTGGACCCAGGTTGTCAGTCTTGGAATCTAGGATTGGACTCAGGTTGTCAGTCTTTTGTAGCAAATGTTCTCACTGCTGGACCATCTTGATGGCCCCCAAATTTTGTTTGGCTCTTTCACTCTCTCACCCTTCTCCCATCCTCAACACCCCACCCCAGTACTGGGGATTGATCTTGAGGCCTGGCTCATTTTAGGTAAATGCTCTACCACTGAGCTACACATCATCTCTCCAAGCTTTTAAAATTTTTATTTGGAGTCTAAATGTCATTAAGTTAGCACCACACCCAGCGTGTGCATTCGGACATATGTGCCATACATACATCAACTGTCATATGATTGCACCAAATGTGTCTTCCATTTACTTGGTCATGAATCTCATTTGGCTGTACCAGTTCCTTGTACCTTCTTGCCCCCAGTGTTCCCTGAGCAGGCTGTGCTTGGCTCCCAGTGCTCCCTGAGCAGGCTGTGCATGGCCCCCAGTGCTCCCTGACCAGGCTGTGCATGAGGAGGCATTAGGCTCTGGCAGCATAGCAATTTACCCTGAGTTGCAAATGTTCATATTGATAATTCCGTATTTATGTCCCTGTCTACTATTAAGGATGTCTTGCCCCAGCTGAGTGCCCAGTGGCTCTCTCGTCGCCACCAAGACTGGGTAGTATTGCCAACCCAGAGAAGTCCAGTTTGACTTTGCATTCCGTGCTGCCTGGCCTGTTCTGCTGGGCTCCCTCTTGTTTTCTGCCCTGAGCCTCCATGACTTCCCTCTTGGCTGGTGTAGCAGTGTGGTGCTCAGCTGCTGCTGGGGCTCCTGCAAGGCTTCCAGCCTCTGCTCTCTGGGGTCCAGCTGGATCGGCAGCTTCTCTAAGTGCTTTCTTTCAGTTAGCATTTTCTGACAGGCCCCATGGGAGGGAAGAGCTACAATGGCAGGGTCAGAAGAAACCGCTGTTGCTTTTTATTGTTTGTGATTTATTATGGCTTCTTTTTTTCTGGATTCATTGTTAAAGTCAGGCTCACGCTGAGAAAATGTTAAAATATATCATGTTAAGGAGGCGCTGACAGGCAGGAGTCTGATATGGCTCTTTCTCTTAGCTGCTGTCTCCACAGCTGATACAATGCTAGATAAATGTGGATATCCTTTCCTACGTTTCTCACGAATGCCTCACTCGGTGGTTACAAAAACACTCCCTGATAACGGGGTTGGTGGCACATTTGTAATTCTGTCCACAGCTGAAGAGCAGTGCCAGCGTTTTGTACATTCGCATGGTGCCTGCATACTGTGCCTTCCGTGTAAAGCCATACTGCATGTGCATTAAAACTCTTCTCTGCTTGCCTTCATTCTGGAATTTTTCACCTAAGTTTTCTCAGAATTTGTTTCTGATCTCTGAAGAATGTAGTGGTTTCTCCTCTGTCTGTGGACACACCACTGGCAGCAACACGGCCAACCTGGTGGAGAAGCTCCTCCTCTGAGAGCCCTGGCTGCTGCTGCAGGGGGATGTGACTCTCCACTCCCCTCCATCCTGTGGCCGGAGCTTGGAATGGACCAGAGAACACTCTTCTTCCCCTTAGTCAGTTCCCTTCTCCCTCTTTGCTTTCTGCCCCAAAGGGAAAACTGAGCAAGCAGCCCTGTCCCCCTGGAGTCCATAAACACCTAGGCCCACATACCCTGACCTCCCAAATGCCAGCCTACCTTTGAACAACTGAAGGCCGATTACTAGTTGAGAGGCAGAGCCAGGATGAGTATATCTTGACCCACCACAGAAGGTGTTTGGCCCTGTGGAGGAAGGGGAGGGAGGATCTGGACATCAGTGCGGAAAGGATGTGCTCATCACTTTGGACCAATCACTGGGAGCCCTCCTGTCTTCTCAGGAAGGAGCACAGGTTCCTGAAAGGGTCCAGCAGGCAAAGCAATAGTGACATAGCCCAGAACAGCTGCCTAGACACCTTCCTTTAACAGGACCATCCTGGAGCCCCTTCTTAAATGGTGTGTGTGTGTGTGTGTGTGTGTGTGTATGTGTATGTGTGTGTATGTGTATGTATGTGTGTATGTGTATGTGTGTATGTGTATGTATATGTGTGTGTATGTGTGTATGTGTGTGTATGTGTATGTGTATGTACGTGTGTATATGGGTGTATGTGTGTATATGCGTGTATGTGTGTATTTGTGTATGTGTATATGTGTGTATGTGTGTATATGTGTATGTGTATATGTGTGTATGTGCGTGTGTATGTATGTGTGTATTTGTGTGTGTATGTGTGTGTATGTGTATGTGTGTGTATGTGTATGTATATGTGTATGTATGTGTGTATGTGTGTGTATGTGTATGTGTATGTACATGTGTATATGTGTGTATGTGTGTATATGTGTGTATGTGTGTATTTGTGTGTGTATGTGTATATGTGTGTGTATGTGTGTATGTGTATGTGTATATGTGTGTGTATGTGCGTGTGTATGTATGTGTGTATGTGTGTATTTGTGTGTGTATGTGTGTGTATGTGTGTGTGTATGTGTGTATGTGTATATGTGTGTGTATGTGTGTGTGTATGTGTGTGTGTATGTGTGTGTGTGTGTGTGTGTGGTGTAAACTGGATACAGTTTTGTTCCTCACTACAAAGGTCAGGAAACCAGGGAAACCAACCATATTCTTATATTTCAATACTGTATGTATTAAATTTACCTGAATTTAATTTTTGGTTAGTTTGGTTTTTCTGAGATGGGGGTCTCACTATGTAGCCCTTGATAGTAGTTACTTTTCTTATTGCTGTGACAAAATACCTAAGAAACCAATTTAGGAAAGGGAGGATTTATTTTGATCCATAATTTGAGGGTGTAGGCCATCATGGTGGCAAAGCTGTGGTGACCTGAGCAGCTCCAGCTGTGGTACAGGAATACAAGGCAGCTGCTGAGGAAGCAAAGAGAGGTGCATGCTGGGACTCAAAGCTTGCTTTCAAGTTTTCCTCTTTTTATTTACCCGGGAATCCCAACCCATGGACTGATGTCACTGTGAGTCTCTTTTCCTCAATTAAACTTCTCCGGAAATGCCCTTGAAGAGATGGCCAGAGACATATGCTCAGGTGATTCTAAATCTAGTCGAATTGTCATTGAACATTAACTATCACATCCTGGCTAGCCTGGTACTTTCTATGTAGCCCAGGCTATCCTCAGACTTGCTGCATTCATCCTGGGACTTGATCCTTCCAAGTGCTATTGTAGGTATGCAGTATGCTGCCCAGTTCTAATTTAATTCAATCACCTATGTTTTATTGATTAATACTATTTTTAATTTTTTAAGCCAATTTTTATTGAAGCTTTGTGCATTTCATACAAAATTTCCAATCAAGTCTAGACCCGTGCCCCCTTCCTTGCCCCCCCACCACAGCTCATGCATTCTGCCAAACGTATTTTTCATCTTTTTCTCAGTCTCAGTCTCTTTTAAAATTTGAGATGCAGAGGTTTACTGTTTTGAGCAGAAGTTCACCATTTCAGTCAGTTCTTTGACCCAGTCTTCTTCTTGTTGTTGTTATTGTTCCTTCCAATCTGCATCACTCCAAAATATGCATGCCACATATGTCTTTTAGCATCTTCAGCTTATGATTTCTTTCTTCTTTTTCTTTTCTTTTTTTTTTTTTAAATTAGGCTGAAAGATGTCATGTTTTCCTTAAAAAAGTGTTTGAAGGCTCCTCCTTGGCAAGCCCAAACAACCATCAGTTCTGCCCTTGTGCTCCACACTGGGGTTTTCCCTTCCCCTGGTCACCAAAATGAGGTCCAGTAAGAACCACATCCTGTATTGATCTTCCTATACTGGTCTCCATGATACAGCCTGGGTAGTCCAACAATGGCAGTCTATACTCTGAAAAGGCTGAAACCCCAGAATTAGCTCAGTCCACAAGCTTGATGTCTCAGCAGTCCCCATCTGACACTGAAGGTTTGGAGGATTCTTGTAGATACATGAGTCTTCAGTCCATATTGGAAAGTTGAAAATCTGTGTGTCAGGTCTTTGAAGAATGGCAAAGCAGTGGTAGCCTCCAGGTAGCTGTACTTGCCAGTAAGACAGGGAAAACAACTGTGCTCTTTTTTTTTTTTTTTTTTTTTTTTTAGTAAGATCTCAAGTTTATACCTGAAGAACAATTTCTCAGGCCTTACTAATTATTTATTTGTGGTTATACTTTCCATTTGTGCTTAAGGCCACACTGTTAGCTCAGATTAACCAAGGTTTTTGTTTTCTCAAGGTCAGTTGAGGATCTGGTCCTCAGGTTTTGAGGGAGGAGGGAGCCCCTGGCTCCTGTTGGCTTTTCATTTACCATTTCCATCCATTTGAGGACAAAGTCAGGTCCTGCTAGACCAGGCTTCCCTTTTTGGAGCAGACTTTCCTCTTTATAGACTGGACACTGGCCGAAGTCCCATTAGTGGATCCCCAAGACCTCCTGCACAGGAAGACTGGTGACTGACATTTGCAGGATATTTCAAGAGATGCCCCCATGCATAGTCCCCTAGGACTTAGTTGACCTCTGAGGGCAAGAAACAAAGTTATCCTTTAAAACTCTTGGCCATGGGCTGGAGAGATAGCCTAGCGGTTAAGAGCACCAACTGTTCTTGCAGAGGACCCGGGTTTGATCCCCAGCACCCACATGGCGGCTAAGAACCGTCTGTAACTCCAATTCCAGGAGAACTCCAGTTCCAGGGGAATCCGAGACCCTCTTCTGACCTCCGAGGCATTGCACGACACGGGTGCACAAACCTACATGCAGACAGTACACTCATACACATACAAAAAATAAATAAAATTAAAAAATAAATAAATAAATAAAACTCTTGGCCCAAAATCAGAGCAGAAATCAATGAAATAGAAACAAAGAAAATAATACAAAAAATCAATGAATCCAAAAGTTGGTTCTTTGAAAGAATAAACAAGATAGACAGACCTCTAGCCCAGTTAACCAAAAGAAAGAAGGAACAACTCCAAATCAATACAATCCATGATGAAAAGGGAAATATCACAACAGACAAGGAAAAGATCCAGAAAATCATATGGGAATATTTCAAGAACCTATACTCTACCAA
>VZQC01011776.1:13969-38063 GCA_009823505.1 Rhizomys pruinosus | reverse complement strand
AACAACAACAACAACAACAGAAAGGACTGCATAGAAGAACTGACTGAAACAGTGAACTTCTGCTCAAAACAGTCAACTTCCTCATGGAGAATATTGAGAAAGACTGAGAAAGAGATGAAAAGCATATTTGGTAGAATGCATGAGCTCTGGTGGGGTGGGGGAATGGGGGGGCACGGGTCTAGATTTGATAAAAAAAATAAATTTATGTGGAAAAAAAAAACCCTTGGTCAAATTGGTATGGGCCTTAAGTATGGTCGTTAAGCAACCAGAAAGGCTAAGTTACACCAGCCTGATACTACTCTATAATATTTAACTACTCTATAATATTTTAGAAAAGGCTTGGACAAAAGCTCAAGCAGCCTTGTATAAGAAATACTAAGAAGGACTCCCATAAGATAGATACTGTGATTAGGCACAATGTCATGACAAACTAGTTTTTTTTCCCCTCATTCTTTTGATTTTGTGCATACAAATCCTCCTCCAATATGCCAAAACTGCCTAAGTCTGAAAAGAAATGGTAGCTTAATTCTAGAACCTGTTAAGGGATTTACAATAAAAGAGCACAGTTGTTTTCAGATCACGAGGAATATAACATTAATGTTGCTCAGTTTGCCTTACAACTAGGTACTTGGTGCTAGCATCCACAGATGAGGGATACCATTCATCATCTGTTTTTCTGGGACTGTGATACTTATAATATCTTCTAGTTCCATCCATTTACCTGCAAAGTTCATGATGTCATCTTTCTTTACCACTGCATAGAAGTCCATTGTATAGATGTACCACATTTTCTCTATCCACTTGTCAGTTGACGGGCAGTTGGGTTGGTTCCAGATCTTCGCTATTGTGAAGAGAGCTGCAATAAACATGGCTGTGCATGTATCTCTGTGGTAGGATAAGTCTTGTGACTATTTTTAATTTTAAAACATACAGGTGCCGGGCATGGTGACACACACCTTTGATCCCAGCACTCAGGAGGCAGAGGCAGGTGGATTTTTGTGAGTTCAAGGTCAGCCTGGTCTACATAGTGAGTTCCAGGACAGCTGGAGCTACAGGGAATCCCTGTCTCAAAAAAAAAACAACAAAACCTATACAGGCTTCCTTCAATTTAAGGGATAGACTGGTGACTAAAGAGGAAAATCTCATTTGTTTGGGAAGGCAAACTCCACAAGTTAGGGAGCTCCCCCATGTGCTGTCTGCTTGCTGTCCTCTGCAGGCACCTTGCTTTATTGTCACCTCTCCATCTTCAGTTGCTAACCTTTCATTTCTACCTCCTTCCCTTAACTAGGAAATACACTTCTCTCAGCACTGATAATCTCTAAGCACTGTGTCTCGTGTGATCACCGCGTCTCGTGTGATCACCGCGTCTCGTGTGATCACCGCGTCTCGTGTGATCACCGCGTCTCGTGTGATCACCGCGTCTCATGTGATCACCGCGTCTCGTGTGAGCACCGCGTCTGCTGTGATCACCACATCTCGTGTGAGCACTGCATCTCGTGTATTCCAGTTCTTAGCACTGTGCTCTGCTTTGCCTGGCACCGTGGTAACTCCTGGGCAGTCCCCTGCGCCTGTGCTAGCCCTGTACCTGGCCCTGGCCCTTCCTACCACTGCCCTTCATCTCCTTCAGTCTCTGTAATCTGTCTGCCTTTTCAGAGTTGCTTTCTGCCCAACATTTGATGTTCCTTAGGGAACTCCATCCACAGCTGCCTGTCATTCCAGAGTGATCTTACCCAAATTCATTTTCTTAGGTAGGATTTCTACACAATGAGACCCCCAAATAAGCTTCTGTGGTGTTTATTAGGATATATTCCCAGAAGCTGAAAATGGAAGTAGTAGTAGAAGAGAACTCTAAGCCAGGGGTGCCATGACATCAGGGCAGATCACAGTTGGTTAGCCCAGAGGCCACTGGGGTCACCCTTAGAACTTTCCTCATCCCTGAGAACAGGCTCAAGCAACCTGAGCTACCCCATGCTCCCCACTTTGCCACAGAGACATGGAATGAGTTGGGGAAACAGGTGTTATACATATGTGTGGAAGCCACAGGGTCCCCTGTCCAGGAGGGAGGCTTCCATGGCTCCCGTGCTCAAGTGCCCAGGGACATCTCCTACTGGTTCTGTTATATCACACACTGGTCGTCCTGCCTCCCCACCTCCATCTGCCTACCTCTGTAGGGTGGAACTCAGAGCATACACTCCTCCAGGGGAGTCTCCTGGGAGCTCTGACCTCTTCCTTCCCTTCAGTCCTCTCCTGGGAGCTATCTCTAGCAGCCACTCATTCTATTTCAAAAGCATCTCACCAGTCAGCTTTCTCCACACCCCGCACTCCACTACTACCTACACTTAAAACTTTCATTTTGTATAACCCATCCAACAAGCCATGGTTGTTTTTCTGCCTCGAGCCTGCCGCCTTCAGTCTGTCTGTCCATCCATCTACTTTTATAGTGCTGTCTTTCAAACTGGGCCTTGCCCATGCTTGGCATCCCCTCTTCTACCTTTGGGAAAAGCTTCAGGCTCCTCAATCTGGCCTGCGAGGCCCACATAGCGTCAGCTCTGTGTGCTTTCCCAGTTTCCTTACTGGATGTTCTTGGCTTTACCCTCCTTCTACTCAGACAGCTCACAGACCCTTCTGTATATGAGTCACACTGCCATGAAAAAACACCGAAGACTCAGTGGCCTGAACAACAGTAGAAGCTAGAATTCTAAGCTTAGTGTGCTGACAGGTTTGGTTTCTTCTCAGCCTCTTCTTCCTTATCTTGTAGATGGTATCCTCTCCACTGTGTCCTCAAGTGATATTTTCTCTGCATGTGTGCATCCCTAGTGTCTCTCTCTCTATGTCCATATCTCCTCTCCTTAAAAGAACTCCAGTCTGATTGGGACCCACACTTATTTTACTCTACCTTGACAGGCTCTGTCTTCCAAATATAGTCGCATCCTTTCATACAGGATGCTAGGGCTTCAACATAGACGTGGAGCATATAGTTTCACCCGTGACCCCTGCCATGTTCAACATAGACGTGGAGCATACAGTTTCACCGTGACCCCTGCCATGTTCAACATAGACGTGGAGCATACAGTTTCACCCATGACCTCTGCCATGTTCAACATAGACGTGGAGCATACAGTTTCACCGAGACCCCTGCCGTGTTCAACATAGATGTGGAGCATACAGTTTCACCGTGACCCCTGCCATCTTCTAGCCAGCCTCCCTTCCTATGTCAGTGCCTTTTTCATGTTGTCTCTATTTAGAATGCCTCTGCTTGCTGCATATTCCACACCATTACTACTTAGTAGATACTAGTTCCTTCCAAAAACTTTTCATGTCCTACCCTAAGATAAACTAGTCTTTCCTGTATACCTCTTAGAGCCTCTTTTGATGCCTCCATCCATGATTTTATGGCATTATTTGGTGATTATATTTATATTTTGAATGAGCTGTATTAAATAGACAATGTTTCATCATTTCTGACCATCAAAAGCCAAAGTGTTATATGTTCCACTCAACCATCTTTCTTTTCTGACCCATCACTGTTTGGAACCTCAGGATTAGGTCTTGTTTGTTTTCATATTCCTCGGTCCTTGGCACTAAGTGGGTGCTCCATACATGCAAAGAAGTGAACACTGTAGATATGATCTGTGTTTGAGATGGCCTTTATGAATCATTTGGAGAACTGAATACAGATTAAAAGAGGCGAGGTTAAATCCTCAGCTGTGTCCTAGGAGTTCCAGGAACTGCGAGCTCTGCACTAGAAGGCCTAGATCCAGCCATGGGACATGTGCAGGTTTCTCTGGGAACGATGAGAACAAATAGCATTGGAAATGGTGAAGGGGTGGAGGGGAATCCCAGGAGCAAAGCCTAGCAGCAGAAAGCCAATTTCTGTGGAATGGACGTGGCTATGAGGATGGCTTGCTGGAGAGGATAATGCTGGCTTGCAAGGGACCTAGCAGGCTGCAAGTGGCTGGCTAAAGGAAAAGCTAAGCAGTGGAGTTCTTTAAATGCCAAAGTCAAGAGTTTGCCTCTGACAGTTCCACTAATGGGGGAGCTATTTTAAGTTCTAAGAATGACATAATGAAAATGGAGTTTGGGGAAGATTACCCACCTTTGAGATAACATATGATCAAAGAGATGGAGTCAGAATCCAGATGGGATTAGGTGGCTGCTGCAGGAATGAAGGCTGAGCTCAGTTGAGTTTCCTTGGCCTCAGGCTATGACTGAGTGAGTTGCTCACTTGGCACTCTTCAGAACACACTGAAATGTCAAGCCTTCTCTGAAGAAGCCTGGCGTAGTAAGATGTAAAGCTGTCCCTGATCTCACATAATGATTGACCCATTAAAGGTACTGGGATTAAGAGGCTTCATGAAGTTTGTTTCGACTTTGAAGAGAGAGAACAGTAACAGCTGCCATTGTCCTTACAAGCTATGGGTGATCCTGCTCCATTTTAGAGCCAAATGATCTGAGAACAGAGGCTTGAGCTCTGCTCCAGAGTTTAGCAAATCTTTGGGTCTCAACCTAGTCTAGTGGCAAAGGGTTTTTCAGAGAGGCCTAGAGGCCAGCTTTCCTGGGCATGAGTCTTAACACTTGTCTCCGCTCTATGGACTTGAGAGGCCTGCTCACCACACTGAGCTTCAGTCTCTACAGCTGAACACCAGGGTTAACGGCACAATTTGGATGCGGCCTTCTGCATCCAGCCCTGGGTTCCCCACTGGCTCCTTCTGCTGGCCCTTCCTATGCCTGAGGCTATTTCACTGTCCCCTCCCCTGGGGACCACACAAGGTCCTGCTCCTGTCTTTTCTCAACCCTGGGTCTGGAAATACCTCCTTTTCTTCCTGGCAAGCGTAACTGGCTAAGTTGTTCACAAAGTAAATTTTGCTAAGATGTTAAAAGAACTTAAAAGTGCCCCATATTGAAAGACTAGGATTAAAGTAGGGGAAATCTCAGTTAAACAAAGCTGCTCAAACTAATAGCTTGAGGTAAGAATGGAACTGGCAACAGTTTTGAGACTAATGAGAACCTCCCCCTTTCTCAGAGCCTTTCCAGATCCAGCCTCCCAGCTGGGCCAGTCTGGTGCCCCCTGTCCAGCTCCATGAAACTCTCTGGCCTGTCCTCCTAGTCTTACCAGGCTCCTGAAAAGAAGAGAGTTCTTGCCTCTGAGGCCTGTGCCTTTTTGAAGGTCTCTACATTTGTGTCTTAGAACTCCTAACCTGTGCCCTCCAGCCCTGTCCAGTTTTCTGTATTTGGACCACATAGACTAGGCCAGCTTCCCCTAGTGACGGGAAGATGCTTTGCCTGTGCCAGAATTGTCTGGGAAATATTAGGCTCCCAGTGCACCAGAAACAATCTCTGCCCTTACCTATTTCAGAGACTAGCTCCATCTCTCTGCACTGCCTACTCAGATTCTGCTTCCGATTGGAGGGGCACACTCAACTCTCTAAAAAACAGTGAAGATGACAGACATGCCCTGCATAACTGAACTCACATGACCTGTTTCTTCATTTTTCTGAGCCATTCCGTGGTTACTCATCTCTCAGGTGTTGCTAAGGGAGAGATAGAACTATGTGAGGTGTTAATTCTATACTGACAGTACATGTTTTATTTTTTTGCACTACTACTTAGTAAGGTTTCTTGTAATATAGAAAGCCATCGGGAAATAGGGCAGTTCACAACCATCACTTAGGTAGTTCTCCCCTCCCAATAAAAAGTACATGATAGGGAAACTGCTCATTCTAAGATAATCATGCCTCTCAGCTTCTTGTGAATATTCTGAAAATAAAATTATATATGGATACTTCTGCATGGCTGCCCTGTTTGGCCTGAGTCACTGGAATACTGTTAGCCCATTAAATATTTCCCCCCTAAATAACACGTATATTTACCAATCTGTAATGGCTCACATATTTTGAAGCTATCTTATACCTACTACAAATCAGAGCAGCTATTACATACATTTTATTCCTGGTCAGTATTAGATGTCCTTTCAGAAGAATTCTCAATGAATGCCTTCTCAGGAAATCATACATTGACTTTGTTTTACAAAGTGTATGCTTGCTCTCTGTGCCCAGTCTTCCTACCATGTAGTTGACTTTTTGGCTAGTAATTTTGATGCAGAAATGGCTAACAGAAATAATGCAAATATTCTTCTAGACTGCTGCAAAGACATGAAAAAGGACTATCCTGCTAGATGTTAAAATCCAAGCTGACAGGCAGTTTTGCCTCTTTCAAGCCAGTGACTGGAGAGAAAAGACACAAAGGATAGACTGGACTTTGATTCAACATCACACATCGTAGTTAGGGAAGAAAGTAAACTATGGAAGAGGAAGAAGTAAATGCAGGATTTTACATGATATCCTCATCTATATAGAAAATCCCAAGGAACCCTCCTCGGATTATTGGAGCTAATAAACACATTCAGTAAGAAGGCAGAATATAAGATTAGGACATGAGAATGCTGATTTACAGCTGTGTTTCCATACATTAGCTATAAGCAATCTAAAAGGGAAGTTAAGGAAAATTAATTTACAATAATATTGAAGAAATAGATTTAGGAATTTAACATAGTAAGTGCAGCACATGTGAACTAGAAATTGTACACACTGTGCAAGAAATTAAAGACCGAAATGGATAGGGAGATGTCTTGAGTTCCTGAATTGAAAACTTAAAAGCGTTAAGCTGGCTGTACTCTCTAAACTGATCTGTGGACCAATGTAATCCTTCCAAATCTCAGTTGTCTTTGGTAAAAACAAACAAACTGATCCTAAAATTCATACATAAATGCAGCAGACACAGGTTAGCCAAAACAGTCTTGTGAAAAAGAACAATGAAGTTGGAGAGTTTACACTTCTTAATTTCAAAACTTACTACAAAGCTGCAATAATCAAGACATTACAGCAGTGTCAGGAGAACAGACATAAGATCAATGGAATAAAATTGAGAGTTCAGAAACAAATCCTTATACCATGGTTGATCGGTGTTTGACAAGAGTGCTAAGACCATTCACTGGAAGAAACAATAGTCTTTTCAACAAGTGGTGCCATGGCAACTGCCCATCCCTATGCAAAAGAATGAACTCAACCTTCTGTTTCATACCACGTACAAAGAGTAACTCAAAGGCAGTCAAAAGCCAAAATGTAAGAGCTAAAGCTACACAATTAATGAAAAAAATACAGAATCAAATGTTTACTATCTCAAACTGGGGAATGGTTTAGATCTTATACCTGAAGTAAAAGCAACCAAAAGAGAGAAAACCAGTGAGTTTGACTCAAGACTGAAAAATTGTACGTCAAAGGACTCTATCCAGAAAGTAAAAAGAACCCAGGGCTGCAGAGGCTTGAGAGATGGCTCAGTGGTTAAGAACATATACTGCTCTTCCAAAGTACCTAAGTTTGGTTGCCAGCACCTGTGTCAGGCAGTTCACAACAGCCCGTGATCCAGGGAATTGGATACCTCTGACTTTCAAGGACACCTGGACTAGTGTGTGTATATCCACACACAAACACTTATACATAATTAAATTTAAAAATTTTTTTAAATCTTTCGGCTGCGGCTGGAGCTGTAGTGCAGTGATATCGCACTTGCCTAATGCACAAGGCCCTGGACTCAGCTCCCAGCACTGCAAAAAGAGGAGGACGTAATATTTGCAAACCATATATTTGATAAAGGACTCATATTCAGAAATATGCAAATGTACAATTCAGTAATAAAAAGATAACCCAACTAATAAATGGTCAAGTGATCTAAATATATATGTTTCCAAAGAATATATTCTAAAGTATGTTGTTTGCTATAATTAGTTGTTTGCTATAATTTTGAAACCATCAGAGAAATGTAAATGAACACCACAATTGTTAGAAATAAAATCTCAGATCCAGGGACTCTACTAGTTCTGCACAAAGAACAGGCAGATAAAGTAAAAGTAACTCAGCAAAGCAGATTTTATTTTTGCAAAATGGTACATTATGTGGTCAGTCAAATCCAGAAAGCACACAGGACCCAGAAGCTTGATAGGTTTTTATCTTTGACACAAGAACCCTTGTGTCAAAGATAAAAACCTATTGGCTGGGGTCCCACCTCACAGTCTTCCTGGTTGTCTAGTTTAAAAGAATCTGTGGGAAGAAAGGGGGAAGAGCCCCAGGCCTTGGCCTTCCTTAGACAAGTCTTAGAGGGCATGTTCTTACACAGTGCAGGGTCATTTCACACTCACTAAGATGCCTGTGAGAAGGACAGTATCAAGCACTAGTGAGGATTTGGAGGATTGGACCTCCTGCACTGTTGATAAGAAGGTAAAGCAATGCTGCTTCTTTGAAAATAATGGCCCAGCTCCTCAAAAGTTCCAACGTAGCTACTGTGACTCTTCGTTGTATAAACCTAAGAGAAATGAAAAAACAAGTTTTGTAGCAAATGTTCATGGGAGCTGTCTTAGGCTCTTATCTTGTGTGTGTGTGTGTGTGTGTGTGTGTGTGTGTGTGTGTGTGTGTGTGTGTTTTACATAGTCAGGAAAGTGCTCCAAACAGCGAATTTATTTCAAAGACAAGATTATTCCATTTGTGTTACAAACAGTAGATGAGATGTTCCTGTAGCCTAGCAGAGTTAACTTAGTGGTCTGTGACATCCCTGTAGCCTAGCAGAGTTAACTTAGTGGTCTGTGACATCCCTGTAGCCTAGCAGAGTTAACTTAGTGGTCTGTGACGTCCCTGTAGCCTAGCAGAGTTAACTTAGTGGTCTGTGACACCCCTGTAGCCTAGCAGAGTTAACTTAGTGGTCTGTGACACCCCTGTAGCCTAGCAGAGTTAACTTAGTGGTCTGTGACACCCCTGTAGCCTAGCAGAGTTAACTTAGTGGTCTGTGACACCCCTGTAGCCTAGCAGAGTTAACTTAGTGGTCTGTGACACCCCTGTAGCCTAGCAGAGTTAACTTAGTGGTCTGTGACACCCCTGTAGCCTAGCAGAGTTAACTTAGTGGTCTGTGACACCCCTGTAGCCTAGCAGAGTTAACTTAGTGGTCTGTGACACCCCTGTAGCCTAGCAGAGTTAACTTAGTGGTCTGTGACACCCCTGTAGCCTAGCAGAGTTAACTTAGTGGTCTGTGACACCCCTGTAGCCTAGCAGAGTTAACTTAGTGGTCTGTGACACCCCTGTAGCCTAGCAGAGTTAACTTAGTGGTCTGTGACACCCCTGTAGCCTAGCAGAGTTAACTTAGTGGTCTGTGACACCCCTGTAGCCTAGCAGAGTTAACTTAGTGGTCTGTGACACCCCTGTAGCCTAGCAGAGTTAACTTAGTGGTCTGTGACACCCCTGTAGCCTAGCAGAGTTAACTTAGTGGTCTGTGACACCCCTGTAGCCTAGCAGAGTTAACTTAGTGGTCTGTGACACCCCTGTAGCCTAGCAGAGTTAACTTAGTGGTCTGTGACACCCCTGTAGCCTAGCAGAGTTAACTTAGTGGTCTGTGACACCCCTGTAGCCTAGCAGAGTTAACTTAGTGGTCTGTGACACCCCTGTAGCCTAGCAGAGTTAACTTAGTGGTCTGTGACACCCCTGTAGCCTAGCAGAGTTAACTTAGTGGTCTGTGACACCCCTGTAGCCTAGCAGAGTTAACTTAGTGGTCTGTGATGTCCCTGTAGCCTAGCAGAGTTAACTTAGTGGTCTGTGACACCGCTGTAGCCTAGCAGAGTTAACTTAGTGGTCTGTGACACCCCTGTAGCCTAGCAGAGTTAAGTGGTGATTCTCTGAGGAAGAGATTGAAAGAAGTTAAGGCAGGAGGCACCTGGCAACCTTGGGCTTGGAGGAGACCCGGGGAGCCAGTTCCAGTGTTGAATGCAGAGGCCGTTGATAGGGAAGTGTCCCTCCCATATGAGTGTGCACACGTGGGTCTTTCCCTCCCTACGCTGACCCTTCTATTTCCCCTTAATGTAATCCTGGCTCTTTTTCCATTGTCAGTACATACAGGCCCATTTGAAAAACTTCTGTGAATATTCTAGCATTGAGCATCTGTTAACCATTGGGCATTTTGGTAATTTCTGGTGTTTGCTTTCACCAGCAATGCTGGGAAAGGTTTTACACTTATTATTAGTGTTTAACATGAGACTGGAAACCTCAGCAGGGCGTAGTTGCCAGTGGGCCTGAGATGAGAGCCGCTCTTCCAGTTCACACATCCTGTTGTACATCATGGTTTATTCGGACTGAAAACCAGGCGAGCCCTGCACCCCTGCATCCACCACCTTCATGCTGAGGGCGTGCTGTCCCCCACGTGGAAAGAGGGCTCCTTCTGTGGCTCCCACGGGCCATCTGCTCTTCTTTGAATCAGGCTGAATCAGTCCTTTCCCCTGCCTCACATACAGAGCTGCTCCTGAGGCTGGTCTGCAGGCCTTGCTTAGCCTCCTCTTGGAAACGAGGCTGGGCTGGGACTCATTCTCCTTTTTCCAGTGTGCTTTTCCATGCTGTGTAAAAACAGTCTTCCATTTTTATGCTTTCTGCTTCATCTAACTTTTTTAGATTTAAATGTTTTATTTATTACTGTAATGGTGTGTGTGTGTGTGTGTGTGTGTGTGTGTGTGTGTGTGTGTGAGTGTGAGCATGCATGGGATGGTATACATGTGGAAATCAGAGGATAACCCTCTGGAATCACTCCGGAATCAGTTCTTTCCTAATGTGGACTCCCAAGATTGAACTCAGGTCATCAGTCTTGCTTAGCAAGTGCTTTTGCCTGCTGAGACATCTTATCAGCCCTGCTTCCTGGGATCTTCGAGGTTCCTGTATTCTCAATGCATGTGGCAGACAGACACCTTGAGTTTCACTAAGATCTCCTTACCCCTGAATAGAACAAGGGCCCTCTCTTATTCTGGCTTCGGCAAATACCAGTCCAATCAGTATCACTCAGGTGTGTGTTTGCTTTGCTTGCTTGTTTTGAGGCAGGGTCTACTGTAGGCCAGGCTAGTCTTAAACTCTGTGTAGCTGAAGGTGACCTTGGAGCAGACTCAGTTATACAGTGCTGGGGATCAAACTCAAGGTCTTATGCATGTTAACCAAGCACTCCACCAACTGAGCTCTATCCCTAGGCCCTCATAATTGTTCTTAATGTTGATTTAACAAGGTCAAGGCCATGTGGCAAACATTAACTTCACTGAATGGATGGATAATTTTTTCCCTAAATGCTGCAGTTTATATGTGAGCTGTTTGGTGCCTTTACATCATAGACACTGGAGTGATGAAAGTCCTCACCATGCTTTTGCCTAACTTCCTGTACCCCTGGCACATGGCTATCCAGATTCCAGCCCTGTAGCAGTCAGCAGGTGCCTGGTGAGAACAACCTGGTCCAATGCTCTGCCTTCCATTGGGCTGGGCTGGCTGCTTCATCTCTGCCAGTCCACTTAGCTCTTACATGAGCCACCTGTCTGAAGATGATGCCTTTATTTTCCTGGCTAACAGACAGGTTAGAGATTTGGTAAATTTGTCTTTCTTACTGTGTGCTTGAAATCACATGTGCCTACCTGGGCTTGTTTCTTTGGTGCTTGTCCTATGCTGACAGTGCTTGTTCTTCCATTGTGACATCTGAGCTGGACATAGTCAGTAGTCTTTGATATCAGACTGACGGAGGATGCTATATGCTATACCCCATGATCCAGATCATTAAGAAATGAAAAGACAAGTGTTAATTGAGTGGGATTCATTCATTTATGCACGATACTCATTTCTGAATCCAGCAGATACATCATACAGACACCACATTACTCATTCCCATATGCACTGGATTCATTTCAGAACCCTGTGCCATGCGTCCGTTTTACCTTTCTAGATCCCATGCTTTGTTTTTCTCCTCAGTAGCAATAATTGAGCACTTCTGGCATGCCACTGTTGTGAGTACTGGTAAACATTATTCCATTTAACCCTAAAATGTCCCTATGAGAGAAGTGCTGGAACCAGGGCTCCATCTTTGCCCACAATTGCTAAATGAGGAAATGCATCCCGGGGCACCATGCAGAAGGCTGCATTTGCCCAGCCAGCAGGCGGCAGAACCAGGTTGAAAGCAGTTGACCCCACTGCCCAACTTGTAACTGCCACACAGTCTGCAGCTCCCGTCAGTAGTTGTGCCGGCGTCGGTCACCCCTTGAGTTTGTAAACAATTCAGTGTACTAAACAAATGTAGTAAACAGCTAGTTTTTAAAGGTTCTGTGTCTGTGGATCAGCCAGCTAGACTCCCAGCTTCAGCTCAGGTATGCCTTTGTTAAGCCAATAAGACTTCTTTCCTTGGAGAGGCTCTTCAGGATTTCCCTCTAGGTTATAGCAAATGATGAATCAACATCCTCTGGGTTCTTGTTTGTTTTTTTGGGAGGGGGGTTTGGTATTTTTTGAGACAGGGACTCCCTTTAGTCCCAACTGGCCTGGAGCTCGCTATATAGATCAAGTTGGCCTTGAATTCAGAGATCTGCCTGCCTCTGCCTCGCCTCTGCCTCCCTAGTGCTGAGATTAAAGGTGTTTGCCACCATGCCCAGCTGGGTTCTTGTTTTTAACCTCTTATAAAGCCATGAAGCAACCACCTCTGCTTGTTGTTGTGCATGTGCTGCACTTCTGCCGCTGGCTGCCTTGCACAGTCACTAAATATCTGAAGTGGCCCTTGGAGTCTGTGATGATTCAAATGAGAATATCCCTCCCAAATTGGAACACTTGGTCCCTAGCTGGTGGCGCTGTGTTGGGAGGCTCTAGGAGGTGTGGCCATGCTGAAAGAAGCATATTTCTCCTTTGGTCCCTGCCACCATGCTCCATCAACCTGATTGATTCTGATCCTCCTGGAACTGGAAGCTCAAGTAAACCATTCCTTGTTTAGGTTCCCTTCATCATGGTGTTTTATCACAGCAACAGAAAAGTAACTAATGCAGAGTCCTGGGCCATTTTCTTTGCTGAGTGCTCTCAGTCCGTGTCTGCCTCCCTTCTTATCCCCTCTTCTTTTGCAGTCAGAAGAACGTGTGTCCTCTGGCAGTCCTTTTCCCACTGGCTCCTCACCCTGATCCCCAGAGGTCTTTGATCACAGGGGAGGAGGCTCTCTGTGCTGTGTGACCCATGCATCACCTGCGTTGGACTGAGAACTCCTTTAATGGATGAAATCCTTGCTGCCTGGGCTGAGCAGCAGTTCTCACATGGCAGTGCCTGCCCTGACGTGGAGATCTTTAGAATATTCTTCTTGGCATGAAAGTCAAGGAAGAGTGCTGGTCCAGAGGTTCTGCCACTGCCACTTCTGCGCTTCCCAGACCTCCCAGCTCACTTCTACAGCCCTTTCTGGAGTCCTTGAGAGTTCTCTGTTAGTGTCAGTCTATTCTGAATAGTTTCCTTCCAGGTAACATTTTTCTAGCTTCCCAGCTCTCTTGCATGGGTCCAGGTTTGCCTTCTCTCCAGCATCCCTGCCCCCATTCATGTTTTGTACAGACCCTGGAAAATCCACCCCATCAGAAACCCAACACAGTCCAGTCAGTGCCTTGCTCTCCACTTTCCTCTTGGTCTCCTTTGAAGTGAATCTAAACCGTCTCTTGCCGTGGTGGTGGGGC
Organism: Rhizomys pruinosus; assembly: GCA_009823505.1. Taxonomy (NCBI): domain Eukaryota; kingdom Metazoa; phylum Chordata; class Mammalia; order Rodentia; family Spalacidae; genus Rhizomys; species Rhizomys pruinosus. The sequence continues at coordinate 24,538 of VZQC01011776.1, read as the reverse complement.
AGTACCTGCTCTGACACTTCTCTTATTTGGAGTCTATTTGGAGCTTTGTCTCTTAGAGAGAATTTCTGATTTGATTTGTTGCCATTCCAAACCCATGGTTTTGGGGATTTTGGAGTGATGTTCATTGCTTCGTTGAATTTCATCTTTCACTTTCTACTCAGCTTATGAAAACTTGGGATGCTCCCTTCTGTGTTCTACAGTTTGGCCAACTGTGCTTCCCTTATGACCTTCCCTAGCAGCTGACCTCTCGCTCATGTATTTACTGAGCTTTCTGTTGCAGACACATCCTCTGAGGATGTCTCCTTTGCCCTAAATCATCTCTGCAATTGCCTTTTTCAACACTGGAGTGGTTCCTGCTGTGTCTACTGCAGGCTAATGGCCCTGCTGGGGAAAGCCCTTCAAGAAGGATCACTGTTAAATCCATTTTGAAAAGCTTACAGCCTCCCATACAGTACAAAGTCATTCCTTAAAGGTGCCACTGCCTTTTGCCCTGTTCCCTTTGATAATGCTGCACGTGCTAGCCAGTGGCGAATCCCAGTTCATTTGCACATTTTATATGTGAAGACATTGCACACAGCAAGTAGCCAGTCTAGCACTCTGTCATTCTGCTTCCGTCATCATCTCTTCCCCAGTGGTACAGATGGACTATATAAGGGATGGGCCACATAGTTGACAAGAACTTTACATAACACTTGGATTTTACTGTTTTGTTTTTTTTTTTTATGTGTTTTATGATAATGAGGTGGTGGAGGAACAAACTCAAAGATAAACTGTTCAAAATTCTGTTCTCAAAAGGGAAGGCTTAAATCTACATTTGATTTGTAGACAATGTTTTTTTGTTTTATTTTTTAGTTTTCTAAGTATGTAAATGTGTGGGGTGCAGGAGTGTTTGGGCATGCTTAGGTGTGGAGATGTTATTCCTGGATCATCATCTACCTTTTTTGTTGTTGTTTTTAAGACATCGTCTCTCACTGGCTGGAGTTCATCAAGTAGGCTGGACTGACTGGCCAGCGGCCTCTGGGGATCCACCTTTCTCTACCTCCCTAGCCCTGAGCTTGTAAGCAAGGACCACCACACATGGCTTTTTTCTTTTTTTCTCTCTCTCTCTTTTTTTTTTTTTTTTTTGTGTTGTGTTGAGTCTTTTCGAGACAGGGTGTCCCTGTAGCCCCAGCTGTCCTGGAACTCACTCTGTAGACCAGGCTGGCCTTGGTCACAAAGATCCGCCTGCCTCTGCCTCCCAAGTGCTAGGATTAAAGGCGTGCACCACCATGCCTGGCTTCTTTTTTCTCTTAATGTGGGTTCTGAGGCTTGAACTCGGGTCCTCATACTTGCAAGGCAAGCACTTTACCCAATGAACCGTTTTCCCAGCACTGTTTTAATTTTTTGGAAGAATTTTTAACTTACAGGAAGTTTCCATATCATTAGAGCGAGCTCCCAGGCCCCCGGTCAGCCTGTCCAGTGTGGCATCTCACCTGCATGCATAACGGCAGTCATACCTTTCTGAGACTTGGCCAGTCAGGAAGGTCCAGCTGGGCGGCTCTGGGTGCGGCTTGGAATGCACTGTCATAACTAGAGCAACCTCTGAATGGTACTGAGTAACATGCAGCAGGGATTCCGGCTCAGCCCTCCTGGACATTGCCAAACTCACTCTTTTCCCCTTCTGTTTGTGGGTGTGTGTATGTGTTGTATATGTGCATGAGTGTGTGGTCAATTGTCCACATGTGTCCACATACATCTGGAGGCCAGAGTTTGATGTTAGGAATCTTCTTTTCTCTCTCCACTCTATACATGAGACAGGGTCTCTCACTGAACATGGGGCTCTCTGATTCTGCTGTCCAGCTAGCCAGCTTGTCTAGGGGATCCTGTCTCCACCCCCTGCCTGAGGGGGTGCTGAGGATTGGCGATCCAGTCCTCAGACTTGCAGTGAGCCAGAACTGAGCCTCACAGGGTTGCGCATTTAAGAGTGTGTGACAAAGTCAGTGTTCATGGCCAAGAGCTTAACCAGCACACTCTTCTTTCCGTGCTGCTGTCAAAGTGCCTGTGGAGTTTGGATGGGACCTCAAGGCCAGTTTCTACTTGGACAGATCCACTCCTTTGGGGGTCAGCTGCCACTGACAACGGAGAGACAGGGACTGGTGAGCATATAGAGGCAGAAAGCTGGTGACTAGCTGTCAGATCAGGATCAAGCAGCACCACGGGGCATGCTTGCTGGTAGGAGGTCTGTCTGGGCTAGGCAGGCCAGGCAGTGCACAGACCCTTGGCCACTTCAGCACATCTTGGAGGCAGCTCCCCAGACCTCACAATTGGTCCTAGTTGGGAGGGATCCTTTCTTTAGGATCCTGATTCTCAACAGATTCACTGTGCCCCCTATTGCTGCCAGTCCTGAAATCTGGACCTGGCTTCTGTGAGTGCACAGGAGACACGGGGGCAGTGGGGAGAGGGAGGTCACAGGGAGAAGGTCACACTCAATCTCAGTTGCTTTATTTGGTGCCAGAGCCCAGGCAACCTTGGTAACTTGATCACCCACATTCCATGTGGAGTCTGGTGGCTAAGGGATGATTAACACTTTTGCTTTTACAGTGTTTTCATGTTACCTGAGCCTCATCACAGACTTTGCAGGTGAGGAAGCTAAGCTTCCAGGACGGACAGCAGTGGGTCTCGGGCTCTCTGTTGAGGATTTTGCACAGGCAGGTGGGGGTGCTGGCCTTGAGGATGCTCTAGAGTACTGCTGGACATTGGTATTCCATGGATCTGGGTTCTTACTGGGATACTCTGCCGCCAACCAGCTTCTCCAGGACCCACTTTCTTTGGCTCTTTAAATGAGCATCTTCAAAATCTTTGCCCCATTAGGTTCTTGTATGTTATGACAAGATAATGCATAAGAGCTTGGTGTTATGTGTTAGCACTGCTCCAGCTCTCCATCTAATAGGCATAAATCTAGCTACAATTAATGGAACACTAAAATAGTGTTGACTTAAACACAGTAAGAAGGCAGAAGGCAGGCATTTCAGGGCTACCACAGGCATCAAAGATGCTTTACTTTTGTTGTTCCCTTGAACTCTCAGGAACATATTGATTTGCTGCCTCGTCTGCGAGGTGGCTGCTGAAGCCCCTCTGTCATGTCTGGGGCAGAAGGACAGTGGTGGCTAGAGACCTCTCTGTTCTGAGGGAAGCAGAGGCCTCCCCAGAGCAGCTGCTCCTGCTTCTGCCTCCATCGTGTGTTCCACACAGGCAGCAGAAGCCCTTCCGCACTGGATTCCTTCTCACAAAATGTGCAGTTTATTTGCATATGTTGTTTTCACTGTTTTTTGGTTTTGGGATTTTATTTGCTTAATTTTATTTTATGGAGACAGAATTTCACTGTGTAGGCCTGGCTGGCCTCAAACTTGCAGTCTTCCTGCCTCAACCTCCCAGATGTTGGGATTACAGGCATGTACCACCACACTCAGGTTCTCCTTAACTTTTTAATTGAAATATAACACACATGGAATAAGGTGCATGCATCTTTGCTAAACAACTCTGAGAATTAATTTTTACTGTTTAGCCTCATAAAAACAATCTGATGGTGCACGCCTTTAATCCTAGCACTTGGGAGGTAGAGGCAGGCGGAGCTTTGTGAGTTCAAGGCCAGCCTGGTCTACAAAGTGAGTTCCAGGACAGCTGGGGCTACAGGGAGACCCTGTCTTGAAAAGACCAAAAAAAAATAGAAAAAAAAAAAAAACTGAAACCTCAGTTTAATGTTCCCATTTATTCTCAGTTCTAGAGGCGAACTCTTTCGTACTCAGCTCAATCTTTAAGTCCTATACCTGCATTGGTATCTTGAGACTGTGTAATCTCTGAGGAACATTCTTCTGGAACTACTTTTCTCAGACGACACTTATAAGGGATTCTATTATAGTAAGCATATATCAATATATAAAGCGAATAGCCATTCTATCTCCCGACCCTGCTAGAGCTGCAAATATGTAGCAATATCGCCAGTAGTTCCCAGCGACTACGAGTAAATGAGTGGGTTGTGAAACTATGAAGCTGTCTAAATGCGTGGTTAACGAGAGCGCTAGATAAAGAAGAATGTAGCTGTAATACGTGGCTACATTCGTTCATAAAATAATTTTTCATATTCACCTATTAACCTAACGACGAATGGTGATACATGCCTACAAGGAGCCCTCACAGGCAGAGGCAGGAGGACCCCTCCAGCAAAGTTTTTGAGAATACTGGTCTATCTAAATTGTGAGTTCTGGGCCGAGCCAGAGGTTTCAACATAGAGTGGAGACCTTGTCTCCAATAACGACCAAAAGAATTCAAAGAAGAAAGGCTTATATTCGAAACCAGAATACAGCCCTGCCTCTCCCGCATTGCTCTCCTATGCCATCTCTTCCCCTGCCTCTCCTGTGCCCTCTCTTCCCCTTGATCTCTCCTGTGCACCCTCTCTTCCCCTCCCTCTCCATGTCCGTCTCTTCCCCTGCCCCCTCCTGTGCCATCTCTTCCCCCCCCTCTCCTGTGCCCTCTTCTCCCCTGCCTCTCCGTGCCCTCTATCTTCCCCTCCCCCTGTGCCGTCATCTTCCCCTGCCTCTCCATGTGCCCTCTCTTTCCCCTCCCTCTCTGTGCCCTCTCTTCCCCCCCTCTTCGGTGCCCTCTCTTCCCCTCCCTTCATGTTGCCATCTCCCCCTCCCTCTCCTGCTGCCCTCTCTCTATTCCCCTCCCTCTCCTGATGCCATCTCTATCCCCTGCCACCATCCGATGACATCTCTCCCCTTCCTCTTCATGGCCACATCTCTTCCCCTCCCTCTCCTGTGCCGTCTCTTCCCCTCCCTCTCCTGTGCCATCTCTTCCCCTGCCCCTCCTGTGCCATCTCTTCCCCTCCCTCTCCTGTGCCCTCTCTTCCCCTCCCTCTCCTGTGCCCTCTCTTCCCCTGCGTCTCCTGTGCCGTCTCTTTCCCTGCTGCACTTTAGCACATCTTCTTTGTTCTGCCAGTAGCTGAACTGATTCTAGATGACTGAAAGCTGCCCATGCCTGTCTCTGCTTTGATCTTTGCTGTTCTTGAGGCTTCAGTAATGGTGCACACATCTCTGCTAGATGCCTCGAGTGCATCTTATGAGAGGAAGTTAAAAAAATACTTAGTTGAGCATGTGGTGAACACCCTAAGGAGAAGCTGGTTGAATCTGTCACAAGAGCACAGCAGACTGTCAGACCTTGTGTACAGACCTCACCTGTGCCACCATGTCCCTTGTTTATGGAATAAGGATACTAAGTATGTGACCACTGTCTCCACATGTCCACAAAACAGGAGTTCTAGGACCTTTTCTGTTTGTTCCTGTGATCCTCAAGTGGGTTCCACATGCAAATATGTCTTAAAGGAGACCTGATCATTAAATGCAAATCCCAAGAAGTAGGTAACACTGGGGCTTTTCTTAGTGAAAGACCATATAGATACGTGAATTCATAATTTTTCCAAGTAAGCTACATTTTTCTGCTGCATTTCCCAATACAACTTCCTCACCAGGAAAGGGTTTAGGCTGTTAAATAATTCATATTGAAGCTTAGATTCCTTGAGGGTCTGGCAGTCTTTCATCTTGGATAAGATGATAGAAAATATTGCCAATAGCCAAGCTCAGGTTGCCAACCTGAATATAAATCCTTTCTTGTTCAGTGTATGAATGTATAATGTAAACTGTTTTAAATTATACCTGTACTATTGAGCTGAAGGAAGGTGCTGTTGAACAACTTGGAAAATAAGAAATGAGGTATTGTGGTCTGGTTGGTGCTGCTTGTGCTGTATGTAAACAACTTGCTGCTGGCATTTTAGACCCAACAAAGAGAAGACTGGCCATGTGAGTGACTCGGGAGCATCTGTGGTCAAGCATGGACTCAATCCAGAGAAGAGCTTCATGCAAGTCCATTATTTAAAGGTAAGTACACCTAGGGGCACCAACTACTTGTTAAGGACAGCACATCTCAGACCTTTCAGCTGCATAAGTTCAGTAACATGGCTGAAGCAAAGGAGGTCTCCAGCTTTTCCATCCTTTGAGGAGAGGATTCTTATCTGAGTGCCCACTAGTTAATGCACATCATACCCCGAGACAAGGCCATGTTCAAAAGAACCAAGCCCACGTCCCTGCCCTGTAGCTCTTCTTCCCACTGTAGATGTAGTGGTGACCGAGAGGCCCGGGAGATGATGCAGAGGTGCTGGCCTCTCCTCCCTTCATAGTCCAGGCAGAGGTGGTGATAGCGTTAATAGCGTCGTTAAGGGCTCCAAGTCCACCCTGCATTTCAAGCCCCACCTCTCTGGTAAGAATATAAAAATGCACCCTGGGGTAGAGAATCCAGCATGTTCCAAGTGCCCTAGTGCATTGTGGGTAAGCTAGGCTAGCTGTGATTCTGTGCTGGACTTCAGTGGACGTCTTGCTTTCTCCCTCTCTTCTTATTTCTCCCAGGGCTACTTCCTTCTTCGGTTCCTGGCCAGAACACTTGGAGACAAGACTTATTTTTCATTTTTAAGAAAGTTTGTGCACATGTTTCATGGACAGTTGATTCTTTCCCAGGTAATTCATGGCATACAACTGGAGAGACTATGGCATGTGGTGGTTAGGTTGTATCGGCACTACAAAACAGGAGAAGGATTTACAATGTCATTCAATGAGAGAAACAGATAGTTCATTAAGTAGACATGAAGAAAGTGCCGTATGCAGGGGAGGGTGAACTCCCTGCAGTCTAGCGACATGCTGTAACCTAAAGCTATCTTCACACAGCCATACAGACAGTTGTGTCCCTAAGTGACCTTTGTAAAACCAAGCAGTCCTGCTGGAGTCGTCTGGGCAAGCTCGTCTCATTCTGATCCATTAGTCTCTGGTGCCCCAACCTCATAGTCATCCTGGCTAGTGGCGGCCACCTCCCTAACCGTGGCCCTCCCCATGGCCGTTGTGTGATCACTGCTGTCGGTATTTTCATCCATGGGCCGTGTTTCTCCTCCATCTCCTTTATGCCTTGCATTCAACTGTGTGGCCTTTGCATATATTCTCCTTCATGTAGCATGTTTCAGGTTCATGCAATACATAACAACACTTTATTCCTTTGTTTTTGGTTCATTTATTTTAGATAATGTCTTTTTCTGTTACTTGGGCTAATTTCTGGGCTCAGGGCTAGAGAGATGGTTCATCGATTAAGAGCATATGGTGTGCTCTTAATGAGAATGAGGGCTACATGCCAGCACCCATGTGACAATCCAGGCATGGTCCTGTACACACCTGTAATCCCAACACTGACGTGCAAGACAGAGACAGGAGAGTCACTGGTTCACTGTCTGCAAGACTAGCCAAGAAACAAGAGATCCAGGTTCAAGGAGAAATGTTGCCTAGAGTAACATGGCAGAGAGTGATGGAGGAGGGACCCAAGCCCCTGGCTTCCCCATGGTCACAGCATGTGCACTTACACACATGTGCATGCAACACAGATACACAGATGTGCGTGTGTGTGTGCACACACACACACAAACATATATTCACACATATACTCACACATACACCCAAAACAAAACAAAAACCATGACTCAGGTGTTTTTCACACTCTATGAATGGCATTCTTTTTACTTTATTTTTTATTCAATTTATTCATGTATGTGTGTGTGAGAGAGTTTGCGTGTGTGTGTGTGTGTGTGTGATAGAGAGAGAGAGAGAGAGAGAGAGAGAGAGAGAGAGAGAGAGAGAGAGTTGAGTATAGTACATTCACACACAGAGTCAGTGTGAGAGAGAGAGAGAGAGAGAGAGAGAGAGAGAGAGAGAGAGAGAGAGAGTTAGAGGAGAACTTGTTGGAGTCGATTTCTCCATGAGGATCTTGAGATCAAGCTCAGGCTGTCAGGCTTGGCAGCTAGGGCCTTTACCACTGAGTAATCTCACAGGCCTGAATCCTTTTTCAAATTTAAATTTTGCCCATTGTAGTAGAATATACATAAAATAAAATTTCCCTTCTTGCTGGGCGTGGTGGCGCATGCCTTTAATCCTAGCACTTGGGAGGCAGAGGCAGGCTGACCTCTGTGAGTTCAAGGCCTACTTGGTCTACATAGTGAGCTCCAGGCCAGTTGGACTAAAGGGAGACCCTGTCTCAAAAAGACAAAAAAAAAAAAAATTCCCTTCTTAAGTGTCTACTTTGATGAAATTAAGTACCATCCCCATCCGTCCCGCTGTCAGCATTATCTGTCTGTAGAACTTTCTCATCTTCCTAAACTGAAACTCTAGACCAGTTTACCCACAGCCTCTCGTTCTTCCTGACTGCTCTGGCTGCCTGCTGTAAGCTGAGTTGTGCAGTGTCGGCCTCATGTCTGGCTTGCCTTATTTAACAATTCAAGGGCCATCCATATGTGTCAATGCACTTCTTCAATTTTTGAGGCTAAATACTCCTTTCATGCATATGCTACATCTTGTTTCTCCACTCATTCTTTCATGAATATTTGGGTCATTTCCTCCTTTTAGTTGTTGTCCCTAATACCTTTGTCACATTAGTGTACATACAACAGCCTCTTTGAGTCCTTGCTTTCAGTTCTTTTGAGCAAATCTCAGAATGAGATTGCTGAATTATATGGTAATTATATATTTTTAAATTCTGGGGCTGGAGAGATGGCTCAGTGGTTAAGAGCACCAACTGCTCTTGTAGAGGACCTGGGTTCGATTCCCAGCACCCACTTGGCAGCTAAGAACCATCTTTAACTCCAGTTCCAGGGAAATCCAACACCCTCTTCTGACCTCCGTGACATTGCATGACATGGGTACACCAACCTACATGCAGACAGTACACTCATACATGTAAAAAAAAATTTCTCTGTGTGTGTGGTGTACATCTATGTGTTCAGATGTGTGTTCCTGTATATGTTGGTGTGACCATGTATGTGGGCCACAGGGTGATACTGGGTGCTTTCCTCAGTTACTTCCATTGTTTTTTTTCTGACAGGGTCCCACACTAAATCTGAAGCTCATCTTCACCTCCCGCACTGGGGGATTTCAGGCCCCTGTCACTCCACCTGGCTTTTTACACGGGTGCTGGAGATCTGAACTCAGGTTCTCATGCTAATATGGCAGGCCCTGTGCCAGCTAAGATATATCCCCAGTGCTGTGATACGCTTGATTCTTTGTTCAGTGTTTGAGGATCTGGCATACTATTTTCTAGGGTCATCCACTGTTTTAATTCCCTCCAGCAATTCACAAAGGTCCCAGTTTTCCCCATGTATTTGTCAACAGTTGTTGCTTTCTGCTTTTTGTTATTGTGTTGTTTGCTCTTTGGATACACGGTTTTTACTCTGTAGCCCAGAGTATCCTTTTTTAATTTTTTTTTTTTATGTGTATGAGTGTACTGTCTGCATGTAGTATCCTGCAATGCCACGGAGGTCAGAGAGGGCGTCAGATTCCCCTGGAACTGGAGTTAAAGACGGTTCTTAGCCACCATGTGGGTGCTGGGAGTCGAACCTGGGTCCTCTGCAAGAGCAGTTGGTGCTCTTAACTGCTGAGCCATCTCTCCAGCCTCCGGAGTATCCTTGAACTCACTGTGTAACCCAGGTTGGCCTTGAACTCATTCCAATCCTCCTACCTCCTGAGTGCTAATCCTGGCTTGTATGTGTTTTTAAGTTTTCTTTTACCCAAATTTAGTTCTAAAAAGAAACTAAAGTGAATATTGAGTGCTTTAGGAGCTTCATGATAATGTGAGAGATCATTTTCTACAGGTTTGTTTTATAAGAAACATCATTCCAAAGATACGATTGAGATTCAAAGCATGACTTTCCACTGTACGTGTGTTTTTCATATTAGGATGCATCAGCATATCACCACTGTAAAAGATGAGGTAATCTGCAAGGCCAGGGTGGAGGTGTAACTCCTGCAGTCCCCGCACTTAAGAGATGGACCAAGAGTATTGCCTGGTCTCCTTAGCAAGTTTCAGACGAGCCAGGGTTATTGTGGGGGAAAATTTTCCTTCCTGGGAGAGCAGCACCCACACTAACTCAATAGTGGCACTACCCAGCACCCATCTTGGTGCCCTGCCTCCTCTGGCCCATGGACCAAAGAGGGACTGAGGAGCAGACCCTCCCAAAGCTTCACATTTGAGGAGACTAGTGAGCTTAGTGGGGGGTTTCCTACAGAGCAATGGGGGAAATCATCACTTACAGGGCCGTTGGCACTTTCTTTCAGGTCTATCCCAGGCCTTTCCCCTGGAGTTCCACACAGCATGGCACCAACAGGAGAGAGCGCCCCGCCCACTACTCTCTCCACTTATGAGCCCTTAGCCCCTCCCCCAGGTGAGCTGGCTGCTTAGGAGGGGTCGCCGGACCCATTCAGAAGAAAGTCCAGTTTATCCCACAGCGATAGAGTGAGACTTTGTCTCAAAAAAACAGAACAAACAAAAATCATTTTAAAAAATTAAAGAGGAGGGGCTGGAGAGATAGCCTAGCGGTTAAGAGCACCGACGCTCTTGCAGAGGACCCGGGTTCGATCCCCAGCACCCACATGGCGGCTAAGAACCGTCTGTAACTCCAATTCCAGGAGAACTCCAGTTCCAGGGGAATCTGAGACCCTCTTCTGACCTCCG
>VZQC01011776.1:0-11945 GCA_009823505.1 Rhizomys pruinosus | reverse complement strand
TTTTTTTTTTTTTTTCATTAAAAAATGCTTGCAGAGAGTGGGCAGGGGCTGGAGAGATGGCTCAGCAGTTGAGAGCACTGATGCTCTTGGAGAGGATGCAGGTTTAGTTCCCAGAACCCACATGGTGTCTAACAACCACTAACTCCAATTCCAGGGGCTCCATTGGTCTCTTCTGACCTCTGCGGCCATTGCACAACATGGATGAACTAACGTACATGCAGGCAATACACTCGTATACATAAAATAAAAGGAATATTTTTAAACTTCTTACGGGTTATGTTTTCATTTGCCTTCTGTTTGGCTGCTCATCCTCTTTTAGCTTCTTTGTTCTTCTCCTTCCGCATGCCCCACTGCCCAGCATTTCACTGCTGTTAGCCTTCTAGAGCCCACTGAATCCCCTTTCCAGAGTAACAGCCCCTTCTTGTCTCCTGTCTTAGCTCTTACCCTGCCGGACCATCCACATTTTCTTTGTTATTACCATTATTCAACATTGTTGCCTTTGCTACCTTCTTAGCTGTGGCCGTGGTGATCACTCCTGAAACACTTAATAGAAATTGCCAGTCCTGTAAACTCTGAAGCTGCAGTCAGTTCATCCCGTAGAAACCACATGCAGGGACTTTTTATCGAATACTTCACCAGGTGTCCTAGTTTGTCTTCCACTGCTGTGACAAAACATTCTGACCAACACCAACTTGGGGAGGAAAGGGTTTATTCAGCTTACATCTCCTGGGTCACAGTTCATCACTCAGGGAGCCCAAGGAAGGAACTCAGGGCAGGAACCTGGAGGCAGGAGCTGAAGCACAGGCTATGGAGGAGTACTGTTCACTGGCTTGCTCCCCTGGCTCATGCCCAGCCTGCCTTCTTATACCGTACACAACCACCTGCCCAGGGTGGCACCACTCACTGTGGGCTGGGCCCTTCCACACTGCTCGACCATCAAGACAGTACTCCACAGATGTGGCCACAGGCCAATCCAATGGAGCCAATTCCCCAATTGAGGCTCCCTCAACCCAGGTGTGTCAAGTTGACACTAAAGCTATCCAGCACACCAGGTCTAGAAAGTAATTGCCAAACTAGCCATGGGACAGAATCAGTGTTAATTTTTTTTGTGTAATGCTTAATTTAGCCTTGTTAGGTGTTAATAAAAACAAGGTGTCTGAGACTGATGTGATTCATATGTAAATTATGAGGAAAGTAGAAAGTGACAAGAAATTCTTAAGGAATATATGCCCTGACTGGGCCTGTGCTTCTCACCACTGCCAGGATGTCAGGTAAAGTTTGAGCCCATCCCATCTGAAAACAATGCCTGTTTTCTCCTTTGGTTTGTTTTCATACACACTGCATAGATGGCAAATTGAGACCCTGTTGTTCGGGGGTAGCTGACTTTAGAGAGTCATGAACAAGTATCCTCCTTGTCCAGTTAAGATGTCAAAGTTTCTCAGAACTGTGAGCAAACTGGAGGGAAGGGTGAAGAATGAGGAGACAGTGAGGAAAGGCATCATCTAACAGGCAAGCCATTTGTTTCACAGGGCAGTGAATGGGGGAAGGACTTCTGCCGTTAGTCCACCCCAAAGCCTATGGCAAGTTACAAAAGGAACCAAGCAGTGGGGCCAGTTCAGGGCATAGATGGTGCAAAGACTGCTCACATGAGAAACAGATGACCTCTTACAGGGTGGAGCACAAGACAGAGCAGAGAGTGCAGCATGTAGTCTGTGGGGACATCTTGGACGTGCCCAGGGCATTGGTTGGTGGGCTCCAGCTAGCTGCCCTGCTGCCTGCCTGTCTAGGAGCAGGGGCAGGAAGTAACAGATGCTCCAGACTGAGGACTTAGGAGGCAAGACACTAACTTTCTTAAAGAATAAGGCAAGCCTTCCTAGGATCGCCTGCACTTAGCCTGTATCCACCCAGAAGTCTAGGTCCTCGTGCTTAGCAATCCTGGGGGGGGGGATGGTGCAAGGGGGGTCAGTATAGGGGAGACGAACGATCTAGCTATAATTGGAAAAATGTAAAAGGGCAGAATTAAGGTTAACTCTGGATTTCCTGCTTCTCATGCAATTAATTCTCCCTTTGCTGTTATGTTAATGTCATTCCCCCCACATAACTGAGGATAAATTACTAGGAAAATAAGGGATAAGTTGGTGGGCACTGTAAAGACATAATGAACTGAAATTATAATTATAGTACTTGGATGTTAAGAATTAAAATCCTATCAGTAAGCCAGTGATTAACTAATATATTGATTGTGAGAAATCTATTTATTGTCTGAATCCATTACATTTCTATGCTTTGCCTTTTTTTTTTGGCTTTTTTTTTTTTTTTTAGCCCAGCTGTCCTGGACTCCCTCTGTAGACCAAGGCTGGCCCTGAATTCACAAACCCCGCTTGCCTCTGCCTCCCAAGTGCTAGGTATAAGCGTGCCCACCCGCCCAGCTTTTTTTTTCAAAATATGTTTTATGGCTCCTTCTACCACCGAGCTACACCCTCAGCCCTAGTCTTTTTTTTTTTTTTTTTTTTTTTTTTTTTTTTTTTGAGACAGTGTATCCCTTTAGTACCAGCTGGCCTTGAACTCACAGAGATCCACCCGCCTCTGCCTCCTGAGTGCTAGGATTAAAGGCGTGCACCACCATGCCCGGCAGCCCTAGTTGTTTTTAAGGTAATAGAAACAATGACTTTAAGAACCTCAAGCAAGGCTCAGTTGGGAAAGTGCTTTACCATGCAAGCCTGAAGACCTGAGTTTAATTTTCAGAACCCATAAACAGAAATCAGGAATGATGGTGCACATTTGTAATCCCAGCACTCAGGAGACAGACAGACATCCCTGAGGACCACTGGCAAGCAAGACTAGCCCAATGGCAAGTACCAGGCCAAGTGATGAACACATCTCAACAAAGTGGATGGCACCTGAGGCCTCCATGTGCACAGGCAGGTGCACATGTTCACACACACACACACACACACACGTTCACACATGTTCACACATACATGTTCACACACATGGGAACATCAAGCAAAAGTAATTCCTCCCGTTCTAAACATTAACATTGTTTCCTTTAGCGGTTTTCACCACACGTTCCCTGTAAGTGCATTTGTGAGGTAATTATCAATCTGCCCTCCCCTCCCGCCGCCATTGCAGCTGATCCATTCCCAGACTCCGTGTCTGGACACTTGGTCCTCAGGTAGTGGAATGTTTCCATAGGTTGTGGAACCTTTAGAAAATGGGGCCTGGCTAGTAGAAGCAGGTTCCTGGGGGCCAGCCTTTTATAGTTAGACCTGCTTCTGCTTTCTGCCCCTTGTCTACACCGTGTGAATAACCCACTGCTTCACATTTCTGTCTCCATAGATGGAGCCACTGTAGCCATTGTGCCTGCTCTGGTACAATGGACTTCTGAAATTAGGGGCCAAAATAAGCCTCTCCTCCATTAAGTTGTCTGCATTAGGAATTTTAGTCACAGTGACATGAAAAGTAACTAATACAGGCTGTGAGAAATAAATCTTCCATTCGTACTGTTAGTGAGGAGAATTTACCACTGGAAAAATGGTCATGAATGCACAGAATGGGGTCAGCTGGCTTTGTTAGTGCAGCTCTGGCCATAGCAGAGTGATGATAGGAAAGGAACACCTTGTCATAGAAATGGTGTACAGATGTCTGCTCCTATGCGATTCCACCTGCTGGGCGCTGTGCAGATCTGAGCTGCTCCTTGCATCTCCCTCAGAGCAATGGATGCGCTGAGCCCTACTGGACTGGGTGTTTGTTGGGAGACCTTCTGTCTGCAGGGCACATGTGGCATGCCATATGTGCTCACACTGGCATTGGGTTTCCACTTTTAAGTGGAATTTTAAGTTCAATTTTTTGAACAGACATTCACCTGGGTTGCCTTTAAGTTCTCAGTGATCTCTTGCCTCAGCCTCCTGAGTGCTGGGATTATAGGCATGACACTATGCCTGGCTAAAGGACACATTTTAAAAGGGTTGCCTTCCCTCCCTCCCTCCCTCCTTTCTTGTGTATGTGTTAGTGCTTTTGAGACATGGTCTCCCTGTAGCCCCATCTGGCCTGGAACTCACTGTGTAAATCAGGCTGGCCTCCATCTCATAGACATCTACCTGCCTCTGGCTCCCCAGTACTTGGATCAAAGGCATGTATGTGCCACCATACCCTATTTTCTTCCTTTTTCCAAATATTTTTAATTTGTTTACTTGTGTGTGCATAACATGGCCTGTCAGAGGACAGCTTGCAGTGGTTGTTTCTCTTCTTGTACCCTGTGAGTTCTAGGGGTTGAATTTAGGTTGTCAGGTTTGGTAGCAAGGACTTTTACCCACTGAGCTATTTTGCGCCTCCACTTTTTTTAAAGACAGAATCTTATGTATCCCAGGCTGACTTTGAACTCCTACTCCTTCTTCTCCCATAATGATTACAGGCATGTACCATCATGTCTGTCTTTTTTTTTTTAATAACAATAAAAATATATTTTAAAAAGAAATGATAAATCAAATGTTTTTTTCCACATAATTTATTTTTATTCTTTTAACAAATCTAGACCCATGTTCTCCCCCTTTCCCCCACCCCGCCAGAGCTCGTGCATTCTGCCAAATATGCTTTTCATCTCTTTCTCAATCTTTCTCAATATTCTCCATGACGAAGTTGACTGTTTTGAGCAGAAGTTCACTGTTTCAGTCAGTTCTTTGATGCAGTCCTTTCTGTTGTTGTTGTTGTGGTGGTGGTGGTGGTGGTGGTTGTTTCCAGTATGCATCACACCCAACTGCTTTGGACAAAAGCTCAGGGGACCCTACACAAGAAATTCTTACAACTAGGTAATTGGCACTAGCATCCACAGATGAGGGATACCATTCATCGTTTGTTTTTCTGGGATTGTGTTACTTCACTCAGCATGATGTCCTCTAGCTCCAGCCATTTTCCGGCAAAGCTCATGATGTCGTCTTTCTTTACCGCTGCATAGAACTCCATTGTGTAGATGTACCACATTTTCTCTATCCACTCATCAGTTGAGGGGCATTTGGGTTGGTTCCAGCTCCTTGCTATTGTGAAGAGAGCGCTGCCGAATAAACATGGCCGTGCATGTATCATCTGCTGGGTGAGTCGTTGAGGGGTCATGCCCAGGAGTGGTATGGCCTGGGTCAGGTGGCAAGTTCATTCCAAGTCTTTCCAAGGTTCTCCACACTGCCTTTCCCATAGTGGCTGTACGAGTTTACATTTCCCAACCAGCAGTGGAGTGTGTTCCTCTTTCCCCACAACCCTCCACACTTGGTATCAATTTGTTTTCTTGATCCTAGCCAGCTTATTGGAGTAGATGATTATCTTAGTGGTTTTGATTTGCATTTCCTTAGTGATTAGTGATGTTGAACACTTCTTAAGGTGTTGTCTGTCAGCCATCTTAATTCCTCCTCTGTGAAGTTTTTTTTTCTTTCTTTTCCTTCTTTATTTCTTGTTGGGTCATTTGTTTTCTTTTCTTTGTTTTTTGAAAGTTAGTTTATATATTCTGGAATCAATGCTTTGTCAGATGGATGCTGCAGTGAAGGTTTCCTCCCACTCTGTGGGATTTCTCTTCACTTCCTTGATTGTTTCTTTTGATGTACAGAACTCTTTTGAGTTTAGAGGTCTTTGTCAATTGTCAACCAATTCTTGCAACAGCTGGTGTCTGGAAATTTTAGGAAGTCTTTTCCTATCCTATTCTTGTAGTTGCTGCCAACTTTTTCTTCTATCACCTCAGAGTTTGGGTTTCATGATGAGGTCTTTGATCCATCTGGAGTTTGACTTTTGTACAGGGTGAGAGGTAGGGGGTTTAATTTCATTCTTCTACAAGTGGTGGTCCAGTTTTGCCAACACCACTTCTGAAGAACTGTCTTTTCTCCATGTGGTCTTCTCTGGCCCCCTTGTCAAATATAAGATGGCTAAATTGTATGTGCTCAGATTTGGATCTTCAGTTTTGTTCCATTGGTCAACAGGTTATTTTTTTGTGCAGTACCAGGCTGTTTTATGACTATAGCCCTGTAGTATAGTTTGAAGTTGGTATAGAGATACTCCCCCTGTATAGCTCTTTTGCTCAGGGTTGTTTTTGGCTATTTGGGGTCTTTTGTTTTTCCAAATGAAAAAAAAAATTTTAAGCCTGTGAAGAAACTCTTGGGGAGTTTTTTTTTTTATTTTTTTTTCTTGTTTTCAATGGACATTTTTACATGTAATTTCCCAATCCAGAGAGCATGGGAGGTTTTCCATCTTCCTGATGTCTTTCAATTTTTTTCTTTAAAGGTTTAAAATTTTGTTGTAGAGCTCTTTGGTGTCTTTGGTTAGGTTGGTTCCTGGTATTTTATTGTTTTTTTGAGGCTATTGGAGTGGGAAAGGTCTCTTTATTTCTTTCTCCAGTTGCTTGTCTTGGTGTAAAGAAAGGCCATTGATTTTTTAAGGTTAATTTTTGTATCCTGCCACTTTGCTGAAGCTTTTAGCATCATTTCGGAAGTGTTTTCTGGTGGAGTTTTTAAGCATCCCTTAAGTAAACAACATATCATCAGCAAATAGGGATAGCTTGACTTCTTTTTTCAATTAGTCTCCTTTTAATTTCCTTTTCTTCCTTATTGCTCTAGCAAGTGTTTTCAAGCACTATATTGAAGAGGAGTGGTGACAGGGGGAGCAAGCCTTGCCGAGTTCTACCCTTAAGGGAATGATTCTGTTCATTTTCCCATTTAGGATGATATGGCTGTGGTTTCCTCTCTATGGCTTTGATTACATTGAGGAATGATCCCTCCAATCCAATTCCTCTAGGACTTTAAGCATGAAGGGATGCTGGGATTTTGTCAAAGGCTTTTTAGCATCAATGAGATGATGGTGTGGTTTTTGTCTTTCATTCCATTTATGTGTTTGATGAAGTTTATGATTTTCAGTATTGGCCTCCTTGCATCTCTGGTATGAATCCAACTTGGTCATGAATGGAGGATCTTCTTGATTTGGGTTGTAGGTGATTTGCCAGTATCCGGTTTAGAATTTTGGCATCTGTGTTCATGAGGGAGATGGGTCCTATAATTCTCCTTTTTTAGTTGGATCGTGGCCTGGTTTTGGTAATAGAGTGATCGTGGCTCATAGAGGAATTTGAGAGATTCCCTCTGATTGCATCCTTCAACAGTTTCATAAATGGTTGTACGTTTTTTAAAGGTTTTATAGAATTCTGCATGAAACCATCTGGGTGACTGGGCGTTTTTAGTTGGGGAGGTTTCTTACTACATCCTCTTCTTCATATATTATTGGTCTGTTTTAAGCTGCCGATCTCCCTTGGTTTAGGTTTGTTGATTCCCAGGACTTCAGATATTCATCATTTCTTCTAGGATTTCTCAAACTTGGTAGAGTAAGGTTCTTGTAATATTCCCATATAGTTTTCTGATTTTTCCTTGTCTGTTTGAATATTTCCCTTTTCATCATGTATTGATTGATTTGGAGTTGTCCTCTTTTTCTTTTTTGGTTAACATGGGCTAGAGGTCCTTCTATCTTGTTTATTCTTCAAAGAACCAACTTTTAGATTCATTGATTTTTTTGTATTGTTTTCTTTGTTTCTATTTCATTGATTTTCTGCTCTGATTTTTGTTATTTCTTCCTGTCTGTTGCGTTTAGGGTTCACAGTTGTTGCCTCTCAAGGTTTTTTAGCTGTAGTGTTAGATCATTTATTTGTGCTTTTTCTGTTTTTCTAATGTAGACGCCCAGGGCTATAAACTTCCTCTTAGGACGTGCTTTTAAGGTATCCCAAGGTTTTGTTGGTGTTGTATTGTCATTGTTCATGTCCAGGAATGCTTTTATTTCTTTCTTTATCTCTTCCTTGACCATTCTATTCTAGAGTTGTTGTTTTAGTCTCCATGTGTTCATGTAGGCTGTAGGGCTTATCCTGTGGTTGTTGGCTTTATTGCACTGTGGTCGATAACGATGCATGAAATTATTTCAATCTTTTTGTATTTGGAGGTTTCTTCTGTGTCCCAGTATGTGGTTGATTTTGGAGAATGTTCCATGGGGTGCTGAGTAAAAGTGTATTCTCTGGTATTGGGTGAATATTTGGTAGAGGTTCTATGAGGTCATTTGGTGTATCATATCGTTCAGTTAGATGTCTCTCTGTTATTCTTTGTACGGTTGACCTATCCAAAGGACCAGTGGGTATTGAATCATTCTATCTTAAGAGTTTATCTTTTCTTTTTTAAAAACTACAAGTACTTAAGCAGCACTAATAGTTTATATGGTAGGTTACTTTAGCATAGACACATGTTGGATATGTTTAATCCATGAATTGCAATTTTCCCCCCTGTTAAATATGACAGGGTCTTACTGTGGCTTAAACATCTCCAAACCTGTAGAGGATTAATCTTGTGGCATCAAGCCTGGGAGTCTCCAAGGGAGAGCCAATAGCCAATTAGATTTGGGATATACAGGCACAATGGCGCCTCTGCTGCACAGTATTTCCAGGCAGCAAACTGTCAGCCCATGAAAGGAAACAGCCAGAATTGACACAGAGTCCAAGTCAACAGCTCCAGAGAGAGTGGACTTGTTTTATCTCTCATCCACCTGTGCCCCTTTTCTAAGCCTAGGGAACAACCTGCGGAAGAGGGGGCGTGGTAGAATTGAAGGGCTGCGATTGGGGTGAATGGTGAAACTACAGCATTGTAGTCTGACACTCATTGAATCAACTTGAATTGAACAAACAACCTGTCACCCCCCACTGATGGTGGGGGCTGTAGGTGTTTGGGCACAACAGCCTGCAGATAGTTTTTTGCATGAAGGATGCTTGTACTCATGGATTTATCACTTATGCTTAAAAATGAAAAAAAAAAAAAAACTGAGAGAAAGATGCAGCCAGTTATGAGATGCATGATCCGGGAATGGGGTGGGGGGTGGGGGGGGAGGGAAAGGGAAATAAGCCTGAACTGAATTGGAAAAAATGTATGAAATGCACAAAGCATCAATAAAAACTAATTAAAAAAAATTCAACAATTTTGAACCACAAAAAAAAAAAACTACAAGTACAATCAGGTGTGGTTCGCATGGATGTGTAGCGCCAGCAATGAGAGGCAGAGGCAGGATGGAGTGAGATGCTAGCTCAGCAAACAAAAAGAGATCCTTCACATATAGATCTTATTTGTTTAGTATCATTAAATGATGAGAATGTTAAATTCTTTGGTTCTTGTTTTGTGGTTATGCAACTGTTGCCCAAATGTAGTTATCGTAAGTGGCATTCAGATGACGAAAAATGACACCGAGAGTTCACAGTCAGCAAATAAAGAGGCAAAAGAGGAAAACACTCTTAAGTTTGAATTTCAAATAAACAATGTTTTTTAGTATATTTATCTTCACAGTTTAACTGAATGTCCTATATCTAATAACTTAGGTACTACCAAGTGAAGATTCCAGAATTGATTGGGTAACAGTACTCAAATATAAATGAAATGTAAATGAACATTCATGTTTGAATTTTCCTGTGGTATTATGGTTATGCTTTATAAGAGTCCTTTTCTTTTAGAGAGATTTATGAAAATATTTATTGATGAAATTATGTAATAGGATTTTTTTTAATAATCCAGGAGGTCTGAAAGTGGATGAAGCAGGGTGGGTTAGCTGTGGGGTGACACGAATAGGAAGGATAATTATTCTATTTTGTTTGGAGTGGCTTGGGGACATGTCTAAGTTATGACACATTGCTGTTGTACAAACACCTCAGATGTCCAGTGACTAAGCGCCTATGGCAAGTTCCAGACTGTAGACATCTTTGTCCCTCAGTTGGTGTATTTATTAGTTTGAGTTTGGCTCAGTCTTTCCAGAGCTGCAAGCATGGTACAGATTAGTTTCTGGCCTCTAGGAGTTGAGCTTTCTTGACAGGATGTCTAGGAAGACCTCCTAAAGGAGATTGTGGGTGATTTTTTTATGTTGTGACTAACATTTTGAAAATAGAAGAGGATAAACTGTTGGTTTAGGTCACAATAACAAACATTTCATTTTTCAATTTGTTCATGGTTTTTCCAAAGCAAATCTCTTAAGTGACTGGATTGAAGCCATGAGGAATGAATATACTAAGTGTACACAATCTGTCAGGTAGGAGGAGGCCTGGCTCCCAACGACCTCAGCAGCTGGGGATGCTCTTTTTCCACATAGGTTGGGCAGTTATTTAATGGTGGGCATCTTTAATGGTTTGCCTTTTTCTTATTCCAGGATTTCCTTCAAATGTTGTTGGAATATGTCCCAGAAGACAAAAGGTGAGGACCAATGTAAGAATTAATAGCCCCACTTCACTTTTTGTGATTGTTTTGCTTCTTTAATGTATATGAGTGTTGTGCATGCATGTATACCATATGCATACAGTGTTCTGCATGCATGTATACCGTATGCATACAGTGCCCAAGGAGGCTAGAGGAGGGTATAGGTAGATCCTCTGGAGCTACATTTCCAGTTGTAAGCCACCATGTGCATGCTGGGAACCAAATCTGGGTCTTCTGCAAGAACAACATATGTTTTTTTTTTTTTTGTCTTTTTGAGACAGGGTCTCCCTGTAGACAACATATGTTCTTAACCACTAAGCCATCTCTCCAGCCCCACTTTTAATGTTAAAGTGGCCTTACCATTGTTTGACATTTTGTTACAAGTTAGAAAATTCGGATTTTTCTCGCTAAATCAAAGACAGGGACCTGGTATAGCCAGTAGAATCACAGCTATAGCCGGGCGTGGTGGCGCACGCCTTTAATTCTAACACTCGGGAGGCAGAGGCAGGCGGATCTCTGTGAATTCAAGGCCAGCCTGGTCTACAGAGTGAGTTCCAGGCCAGCTGGGGCTTTAGGGAGACCCTGTCTCAAAAAAAAATAAAAAAGAATCCCAGCCAGACCATAGCATAGGCTAGGGTTGGGGGGACACACACAGCTAGACCATAGCATAGGCTAGGGTTGGGGGGCACACACAGCTAGACCATAGCATAGGCTAGGGTTGGGGGAACACACACAGCTAGACCATAGCATAGGCTAGGGTTGGGGGGACACACACAGCTAGACCATAGCATAGGCTAGGGTTGGGGGAGCACACACAGCTAGACCCCTCGCACAGGCTGGTTGGGGGAGCACACACAGCTAGACCATAGCATAGGCTACAGTTGGGGGGGGCACACACAGCTAGACCATAGCATAGGCTAGGGTTGGGGGAGCACACACAGCTAGACCATAGCATAGGATAAGGTTGGGGGACACACACAGCTAGACCATAGCATAGGCTAGGGTTGGGGGGCACACACAGCTAGACCATAGCATAGGCTAGGGTTGGGGGGCACACACAGGTAGACCATAGCATAGGCTGGGGTTGGGGGGAGCACACACAGCTAGACCATAGCATAGGCTAGGGTTGGGGGGCACACACAGCTAGACCATAGCATAGGCTAGGGTTGGGGGGGGAGCACACACAGCTAGACCATAGCATAGGCTAGGGTTGGGGGGAGCACACACAGCTAGACCATAGCATAGGCTAGGGTTGGGGGGGGCACACACAGCTAGACCATAGCATAGGCTAGGGTTGGGGGAGCACACACAGCTAGACCATAGCACAGGCTAGGGTTGGGGGGACACACAGCTAGACCATAGCCCTAGGTCTGGTGGCGGGGCACACACAGCTAGACCATAGCATAGGCTAGGGTTGGGGGCACACACAGCTAGACCATAGCATAGGCTAGGGTTGGGGGAGCACACACAGCTAGACCATAGCATAGGCTAGGGTTGGGGGGCACACACAGCTAGACCATAGCACAGGCTAGGGTTGGGGGGACACACAGCTAGACCATAGCATAGGCTAGGGTTGGGGGGGCACACACAGCTAGACCATAGCATAGGCTAGGGTTGAGGGACACACACAGCTAGACCATAGCATAGGCTAGGGTTGGGGACACACACACAGCTAGACCATAGCATAGGCTAGGGTTGGGGGGACACACACAG
>VZQC01011759.1:10033-80207 GCA_009823505.1 Rhizomys pruinosus | reverse complement strand
AAAAAAAAAGGGAAAAAAAAGTATTCATGGAACGGAACGAAAAAGACAATACAGCACAGAAAAACCTGGGGGATACTCTAAACGCGTTCTTGAGAGGAAAATTTATGGCCCTAAGTCCACACAACAAAAAAAAAAAAAAAAAAAAAAAAAAAAAAAAAAAAAAAAAAAGAAAGAAAAAGAAAAGAATGAAAAAGTCATAGTAACTCAATGGTATTTCTGCAAGAATTTATTTAATGGGGAAATCCCCTCCCCCTAGGGCTTTTAGGTGCTTTTTTTTTGAGACAAGGGTCTCCCTGTAGCGCCAGCTGGTCTGGAACTTGCTCTGTAGACCAGGATGGCCTTGAACTCACAGAGCTCTGCCTGCCTCTACCTCCTGAGTGCTAGGATTAAAGGCGTGCGCCACCATGCCCAGCTTATATTTTTAACTATGATTAACCAATATAACCTTCAAACCACTTCAGGCTTTTTGGTCTTTTCGAGGCTGGCCTGGAGCTCACTATGTAGACCAGGTTAGCCTTGAACTCACAGGAATCTCCCTGCCTCCCAAGTGCTGGGATTAAAGGCTTGCGCCACCACGCCTGTTGTTTTTTTGGGTTTTTTTTTTTTGGGCGGGGGGCTTGAGACAAGGTCCCCCTGTAGCCCTAGCTGGCCTGGCACTCACTCCGTAGACCAGGCAGGCCTTGAATTCACAGAGATCCGCCTACCTCTGCCTCCAGGCTTTCTTAATTCTGTAAGTCTAGTTAATAAAGCCTGATATAGGGTGAGGATATAGCTCAGTGGTGCAGTGTTTGTCTAATGTGCAAAGGGATCTAGGTTAAATCCTTAACATCAAAATTAAGTAAATAAAACCTGAATGTGGCTTCACAGTTCTATGTTTTCAAAATATCAAGCAATATATACATATCTCTTTACACACACACACACACACACACACATACACACACATGCTTGATGCAATTTTTCAGATTTTACAAAATAAATTCAAGTTAAAATTTGGCATCCTAAGCTACTTAAGTATTTTAACATTTTTGATAAACAATCCTTACCACTCTGGCTGCTCTCTCCTGAGATTCACATTTCCTGCAAAACCATGGTCCAGTGGGAACTTGAACAATGCCATAGCAAGCTGTTAGAAAATAAGATTTTTTTTTAATATTTAAATTTGAAAATTAAAAACAACCTTTACAAAACTCACTACCTCTCAAAACTGCTCAAGAACTTGCTTTATAAGGAATTTTTTTATATACTACTTACCACATATATGGCCATGTAATTAAAAAGTAAAACTATCAGCCTAGTGTGGTGGTGCACACCTTTTAACCCAGCACAGGGAAGGAAGAGGCAAGCAAATCTCTATGAGTTCAAAACCAGCGTGGTCTACATATCAAGTTTCAGGCTAGCCAGTGCTACACGGTGAAATGAAAGCTTTTTTAAAAAAAAAAAAAAAAAAAAGGAACATTATGTCATTGTAAAAAATTTAACATTCAATCTTTTGTATTATTTCTTCTAAAGTGTGTGCTTGGCATGGAGATGCTTAGCACAGAGGTACATACCTGTAACCACAATACTCCAGAGGTTAAAGCAAGATGATCACTTGTTTAAAGTCAACTTGAACTACATAGAGAGCCTGTCTCCAAAGCAAAAGTCAGAATGCTACAAATGTTCCATTATTCACTCTATATGGTTACTTTTTTTACAAGTAATTATGTCAAACTTAACACAATTTTTGCTCAGAATGAGAAATTCATTCATTCATTCCTTTCCCTATGGTTTACATACTGAGTATTTTGTATTGCTGAGATAGAACTTCACCATGTAGTTCCCTACCTCAGCCTTGTAAGTGGCTGACCACAAACATAAACCATCACATCACAAAGGAGCAAAAACAATACAACTTAATAAAAACAAAAAGACAGCTGGGTGTGGTGGCGCACACCTTTAATCCCAGCACTTGAGAGGCAGAGGCAGGTGGATCTTTGTGAGTTCAAGNGCCACCACGCCCGGCGATAATAAATAAATATTTTAAAAGAATGGAGAACCAGTAAAGTTAAGCATTAAATTGTTGGGGCTGGAGAGATGGCCTAGCGGTTAAGAATGCCAACTGCTCTTGCAGAGGACCCGGGTTCGATCCCCAGCACCCACATGGCAGCTAAGAACCGTCTTTAACTCCAGTTCCAGGGCAATCCGACGCCCTCTTCTGACCTCCTCGGCATTGCAAGACATGGGTGCACCAACCTGCATGCAGACAGTACGTTCATACACATACAAAAATAAATAAAATTAAAAAAAAAAAGCATTAAATTGTTGAGTAAGCCGGGCATGGTGGTGCATGCCTTTAATCCCAGCACTCAGGAGGCAGAGGCAGGCAGATCTCTGTGAGTTAAAGGCCAGCCTGGTCTACATAGGGAGTTCCAGGACAGTTGGAGCTGCAGGGAGACACTGTCTCGAATAGACAAAAAAAAAAAAATTGTTAAGACTATAACTTACTTGGGAAAGGTCCCGCCTTAGTATCTTACCACAGTCCCTATCTTTCTCTTTAAAAGGAGTGTGTGTGTGCGTGTGTGCGTGTGTGTGTGTGTGTGTGTGTGTTTGAAGACAGCTGTACTAGTAGCTCAAACTGGCTCTGCAGACCAGGCTTGAACTGGCTACATAGCAGAGGATGATCTTAATTAAACCTAATCCTGTACCTCCATTTCCCACATGCTGGGGTTACAGATATGCCAACATGTTACAGTTTTCTACAGTACTGGGGACTTCAACTCAGAGCCTCATGCATACTAGGCAAACACTCTATTAACTGAACTGTATCTCCAGATACAGTTCAGTTAATAGATCTAGAACTTCTTTATGCAGATCTAGAACTTCAGATCCAGATCTAGAACTTCTTTATGCAGTAACAATGACAGTGGTTCAAAAATGACATATTGGAACTATGGGTCAACCCTGAAAATAAAAGCCATATACTGCCAGGCATGCCTACAATCTCAATATTCAGAAAGCAGAGGCAGGAGGATAATAAACTCAAGGCCAGCCTGATGTACATAGCAAGTTCCAGGCCAGTGAGGGCTTCACAGGCAAGACCTTCTCTCAAACAGCAAAAAAAAAAAAAAATGCCAGGAACAGTACACTAGAAAGACAAAGGCAACATTACTCCGAACCACTACGTAGAGTTCATAAAAATGTGCTTTACTTAGGACGGGAGAGATGGCTCAGTGGTTAAGAGCACGGGATGCTCCTACAGAAAACTCATGTTCAGCACCTAGTACCCGCAGGGTGGCTAATAACCTTCTGTAACTCCAGTTTCAGGAGATCTGATGCCTTCTTCTTGCCTCTGAGGGCACTGGATGCACTTGGTTCACATACATACATGAAGGTGAAACACTCATGCACATAAACTTAAAAAAGATATTTTTAAGTTTACTCTGCCCAAAGCTGACCGTGACCTTCTGATCTTGCTTTTACCTCTTGAGTGCTAGAATAGTAAGTGTGCACCACCATGCACAGCTTACATACTGCTAGGCATTAAACCTAGGGCTTCATACAGAGTAGGCAAGCAACCTTTCAATTGAGGTACAGACCCAGCCCAATAAAATTTTTTTTCAATTTTTGTTTTATATGTATGAGTGTATTGCTTGCATTCGAATTATGGACTATTTTCAGCCACCGGTGCTGGGATCAAACCCCGGTCCTCTGCAAGAATAGTCAGTGCTCTTAACCACTGAGCCATCTGCCTAGCTCTAATTTTGTTTTATTATTTTTTATGTGTATGAGTCTATTGCTTGTATGCATTTAAGAGCCCCATAATAATTTTAAAATGCCTTTCTGAACTCCTTTTAAGTGGAAGAATGACCTCTTAAATTTGTACATGCCATTATAATCTGATCTATGTTATATAATGACCAAACACAATTATTTTTGTATTTTAGTCATTGTTTTATATGTATGACTGTATTTCCAGCATGTATGTAATGCACCTGTGTCACGCAATGCCTACAGAGGTCAAAAGAGGGCATCAGATCCCCTGGAACTGGAGTTAGGAGAAAGTTATTGCTAGTCATGTGGATGTTAGAAATCAAACCAGGGAGGGGGAGGGGGAGGGGTGAGAGAGAGGGGAAAGGGAAGAGGGAGGGGGAGGGGGGAGTGGGAAGGGGAGGGAAAGAGAAACTACCCAGGCAAATGACCTGGGCCTGTAATCCCAGCACAGGGGAGGCTGAAAAAGATAAAAAATTTTTCTTTTTGGTTCAAAGTGACCTGAAATTAACCAGAACACTGCCTGACAACCCACCTGCCTCAGTCTCCAAAGTGCTGAGATTACAGGTGTGAGCCACCACACTTGGCTTCTAGATAGAAAATAGAAAATAATGCCGAGCATGGTGGCACACGCCTTTAATCCTAGCACTTGGGAGGCAGAGGCAGGCGGATCTTTCTGAGTTCAAGGCCAGCCTGGTCTACAGAGTGAGTTCCAGGACAGCTGGAGCTACAGGGAGACCCTGTCTCAAAAATACCAAAAAAAAAGGACTGGAGAGATGGCCTAGCGGTTAAGAGCACCGACTGCTCTTGCAGAGGACCCAGGTTCGATCCCCAGAACCCAAATGGTGGCTAAGAACCATCTGTAACTCCAATTCCAGGAGAATCCGAGACTCTATTCTGACCTCCGAGGCATTGCATGACACGGGTGCACAAACCTACATGCAGACAGTACACTCATACACATACAAAAATAAATAAAATTAAAAAAAAAAAAAAAGAAAATATTATAAAGAAAAAGAAGGGTGTCTGGAGAGATGGCCTAGAGGTTAAGAGTGCCCGCTCTTGCAGAGGACCCAGGTTCGATTCCCAGCACCCACATGGTGGCTGAGAACCATCTTCAACTACAGTTCCAGAGGAATCCAACACCCTCTTCTGACCTCCGAGGCACTGCACAACACAGGTGCACAAACCTACATGCAGACAGGACATTCATACACATATAAAATAAATAAATTTTTTTAAAAAAAGGATGCTGTGCCAGGCATGGTGGCGCACGCCTTTAATCCTAGCACTTGGGAGGCAGAGGCAGGCGGATCTTTGTGAGTTCAAGGCCTGCCTGGTCTACAGAGTGAGTTGCAGGACAGCTGGGGCTACAGGGAGACCCTGTCTCAAAAAGACAAAAAAAAAAGAAAAGGATCCAAGCCTTAAAGAAGACCAATTGCTGACAGAGTGTCTATTTAAACAGATACCAGAAGACTGACTAGAATAAAACCTTAGGTCTAGGAAAGTATCCAACGATTTAAACATACAAAAACATAAACCTATTTAAAAACAACATTGCCTAATTAAAACACGCGCAGCAAAAAAATTCAAAATGGGGGCTGGAGAGATGGCCTAGCAAAGAGCACCGACTGCTTTTGCAGAGGACCAGGGTTCAATCCCCAACACCCACATGGCGGCTGAGAACCGTCTGTAACTCCAATTCCAGGAGAACTCCAGTTCCAGGGGAATCCAACACTTTCTTCTGACCTCCGCGGCACTGCTCAATACAACACAGGTGCACAAACCTACATGCAGACAGTACATTCATATACATAAAAATAAATAAATTAAAAAAAAATTCAAAATGAAGCCGGGCGTGGTGGCGCATGCCTTTAATCCTAGCACTTGGGAGGCAGAGGCAGGCGAATCTTTGTGAGTTGAAGGCAAGCCTGGTCTACAGAGTTCCAGGACAGCTTGGGCTACAGGGAGACCCTGTCTTGAAAAGAAAAAAAAAAATTCAAATGACAGAAAATGGAAGCTCAGGGACAGAACAGCAAGGGCCTACATTCAATCCCCAGTCCTAGAAAAGAAAAAGAATGACCTAAGCACAGCACCTTTATGAGGATAGCCATAGCTACTCAAGAGGATCACCACTCCAGGAGTTCAAGTCTAGCATGCACAGGGATATGCTTATAGATCATTGGTAAAGGGCTTGCTTAGCATGTCCAAGGCTTTGGATTCAATCACCAGCATTTAAAAAAAAATCTAAGCCGGGCATGGTGGTGCAAGACTTTAATCCAGCACTCGGGAGGCAGAGGCAGGAGGATCTCTGAATTCAAGGGCCAGCCTGGTTACATATTGAGTTCCAGCCAGCTGGGCTACAGGAGAATCCTGTCTACATAAAAAATAATAAATAAATAAATAATAGCCACATATGACACAAGACCTTAACATTCCAACCACTCAGGTAGAGGAGAGGCTGGGTGGAAAATTCAAGGCTGCTGGGTTACAAAGTAAGGTCAAGGGAAACAAGGCACTTTTTTTTTTTAATTTTTGTATGTGTATAATGTACTCTTGATGTAGGTTTGTGCACCCGTGTCGTGCAATGCCGCGGAGGTTCAGAAGGGGTCTCAGATTCCCCCTGGAAACTGGGTTCTCCTGGAATTGGAGTTAACAGACGGTTCTAGCCACCCTGTGGGTGTCGGATCGAACTCAGGTCTCTGCAAGAGCAGTCGGTGCTCTTAACCGCTAGGCTATCTCTCCAGCCCAAGCAAGGGCACTTTAATAAGACCCTGTCTCCAAATAAAAAATAAAAAGAGGGCTCAAAATATCAGTGATACAGCACTTAGCCAAGTATCCTTAAGATGCTAAATAGTAGGACCTTAAAAAAAAAAAAAATAGCAGTAGTACTAGTATAAAATAGTACAGTCCCCCCAATAGAAATCCCTAAAATCTGCCAGGCGTGGTGGCACACGCCTTTAATCCTAGCACTTGGGAGGCAGAGGCAGGCAGATCTTTGTGAGTTCAAGGCCAGCCTGGTCTACAGAGTGAGTTCTAGGACAGCTGGGGCTACAGGGAGACCCTGTCTCGAAAACAGACAAAGAAGAGGGGGAGGGGGGAGGGGAGGGGAGAGGGAGGAGGAGGAGGGGGGGGGGAGGGGGAGGGGGAGGGGGGAGGGAGGGGAGGGGGAGGGAGAGAGGAAATCAATCAATCAATCAATCAATCAATCCCGGGGGCTGGAGAGATGGCTAGCGGTTAAGAGCACCGCTGCTCTTGCAGAGGACCCGGGTTCGATCCCAGCACCCACATGGCGGCCGAGAACCGTCTGAAAACTCCAATTCCAGGAGAACTCAGCCAGGGGACAACCCTCTCTGACATCCGCGGCATGCACCACACAGGTGCACAAATCTTGCATGCAGACAGTACATTCAAACACATACGAAATAAATAAAATTAATTAAAAAAAATTAAAAAAAAAAAAGCTGTGTCTTCTTAAGGCCTCCAGACAGCTTAAAAAAAAAAAAAAAAAAGAAGAAAGAAATGCCTAAATCTTGGACTACAGGGAGAACCCTGTCTCAAAAAGACAAAAAAAAAAAAAAATCCTAAATCTTGATTTAATTCCATACATTAGTTCAATAATATTAAAAACCAGAATGGATTGCATAAAAAGCAGAAGAAAAAAAAAACCCAAGCCTGTCCTTCCTATGGACAATAGGACACTGAGATCTAAATCGCAACAGCAAGGCTTGGTGGTATAAGCCTTAATATGTTGCCTTTAAAAAAAATGTATATATATATATAAATTATATATATAATAATTTTTTAAAGGCAACATATTAAAAATGTAATGGGGACTTTGGGAGGGTTTGTTTTGGTTTTATTGGTTTTGTCTCACTAAACAGTCCTGGCTCACCTGGAACTCCTATTAGATGTAGCCTCATCTCACAGAGATCTACCTATCTCCTACCTGACATGCACCAGCACACCAGCTCTTTCTATGATTTCTTTTATGACCCAGGGTCTGACTAGCTATGATGGCTGGCTCTCTGATACCATGTCCTCACCTGCCTGATGACTACCACCCGCTCGTCGGACCCACCCCAACACCTCCACACTTCAGATGTATTACCACCCCCTGCCCTCTTATCCTCCAAGTGCTGGGATTAAAAGCCTACCCAACCAGGTTCTAGCAATTGTAAAATGAAGGAAAATGGGAGCTTTTTGAGACAGGGTCTCCCTGGAACCAAAGGTACCCTGTTAATTCACTATGTATATTAGGATAGCCTTGATCTCACAGAATCCACCTGCCTCTGCCCCCAAGCCCAGGGATTAAAGGCATGTGACAACAATATACATGCTATAAAAATAGATTCTTTTCTTTTAAATTTTATCATTTTATTTTATGTGCATGAGTATTTGCCTCATGTGTGTAAGGAATTTGTGCATGCTGTCCATGACTGATCAGAAGATGGCATTGGATCCCTAGAACAGAGTGGAGTAATAGACGGTTGTTAAGCCATATGGGTTCTGGGAAGTCCTCTGCAAGGACAGCCAGTGTCTTACCTGCTAAGCCACTTTCCAAGCCCTAAAAATATCATACTATATATATATATATATATATATATATATTTTTTTTTTTTTTTTTTGTCTTTTTGAGGCAGGTCTCCTCCTCCCTGTGCTCCAGCGTCCTAGAACTCGCTAATAGACCGCGGTTGGTCTTGACTCACAAATATCCACCTGCCTCTGCCTCCCAAGTGCTAGGATTAAAGGTGTGTGCCACCCCACCTAGCTAAAATAGATTCTTAACAGGTGAATATGTTCTTCACAATCCACTGTCAACAAGCTTTCAAAAGGATTATATAAAACTAAAATATTCTGCCACTGAAATTGTGACATAGTCTCCCTGTAGCCCCAGGTGGCCTGGAACTTGCTATGTAGACCAGGCTGGCATTGAACTCACAGAGATCCACTGGCCTCTGCCAGTGCTAGGATTAAAGGTGTGTATCACTATGCCAGGCTATGTATATAAAAAAAAAAATTTGGGGGGTCTTTTTGAGTCAGGGTCTCCCTGTAGCCCCAGCTGTCCTGGAACTCACTCTGTAGACCAGACAGCCTTGAACTCACAAAGATCTGCCTGCCTCTGCCTCCTGGCTGCCTCAGCCTCCGAAGTGCTAGGATTAAAGGCATGTGCCACCACGCCCGGCTTGTTTTAAATTTTAATATTTTTAATTTAAAATCAGTCTTGATTGGCTGGTGTATACACCTTATCCTAGCACTTGGGAGAGAGGCAGTGGATCTTTGTGAGTTCAAAGCCAGTTCTGGTCTACCGAGTGAGTTCAAGGACAGCCTGGTCTACAGAGTGAGTTCTAGGACAGCTGGGGCTACAGGAGACCCGTCTTGAAAGACCCAAAAAAAAAAAAAAAAAAAAAAAAAAGAAAGAAATCAGGACAAATATAACTTAAATGCAAACCAGCCATCAGGAAGTATCTAACCTCTAACCCAATATTGGTTAATATAGAAAGTTAATTTAAAATTTTAGCAAATATACACATTGACATAAGATGAATAAAGTGTTTTTTCAGTTTGCCTTAAGAATCAACTTTCCAGGGCTAGAGAGATGGCTCAGCAGTTAAGAGCCCTGGCTGTCCTTGCAGAGAACCTGAGATTGATTCCCAGAATCCATATGGAGGGTCAGGGAGGTTAGAGGCTGAAGTAGACATCTTTTTCCACAGAAGGTAATGTAACAAGTGGACAGCAATTTAATGAATGCCCAGATTCCAACTCCAACTATGTATTTCTTTTTTTTTTTTTTTTTTTGGTCTTTTCGAGACAGGGTCTCCCTGTAGCCCCAGCTGTCCTAGAACTCACTCTGTAACCAGTGCTGCCTTGAACTCACAAGATCCTCCTGCCTCTGCCTCCCGAGTGCTAGGATTAAAGGCATGCGCCACACGCCCAGCAAGTATGTATTTCATTTTTTTTTTTTTTTTGTCTTTTGAGACAGGTCTCCTTTTAGTCCCAGCTGGCTTGGAACTTGCTCTGTAGACCAGGCTGGCCTGAAACTCATCTGGCCTCTGAACTCCAAAGTTAGGATTAAAGGCATGCGCTATCATGCCAGCAAGTATGTATTTCTTTTAAAATAGGTGACATATCCATAAAATGAGGGATACAGGGATTTGATAACTAAGGAAGTAAACTTTGTAAACACATTAATACATGGTATACACGTTAAACACTCAGAAAAGCTAAGGAACTAATCACTATATAGCAGACAGAAATTGCAAGAAAATGAATGAACCACAGAACACAGATAACAAAATAAGACTAATTCCCTTTCTTTTTTATTTTTTTAATTTTTTTAATTTCATTTTTATGTGTATGAATGTACTGTCTGCATGAGCTTGTGCACCCATGTTGTGCAATGCCTTGGCAGGTCAGAAGAGGGATCGGTTCCCCTGGAACTGGAGTTAAAGACAGTGCTCAGCCGCCATGTGGGTGCTGGGGGAATCAAACAGGGGTCCTCTGCAAGAGCAGTCGGCACTCTTAACCGCTAGGCATCAATCCAGCACTTTATTTTTTATGTGTATGAATGTACTTACTATCTGCATGTAGGTTTGTGCACCCATGTTGTGCAATGTGCAGAGTCAGAAGAGGTGTAGATTCCCCTGGAACTGGAGTTAAACGAGTTTTTAAGCACCCATGTGGTGGTGGGGATTGAACCCGGATCCTCTGCAGAGCGGTCAGCTCTCTTAACACTAGGCATCTCTTTCAGCCCCTTTACTATTCCCTTTCATGGCTAATTCCATGCTGGTTCTTGCTTATTGTTATCCTTACAATAAAATTTTTATTTTGCTTAAATATGCTTACGAATGAGATTTTTTATCTAGAATTGTGTACACAAGAATTTAGAGGAGACTGTACCTCTTCTTTTTTTTTTTTTTTTTTTTTTGAGACAGGGTCTCTTTAGTCTCGCTGTCTGACGCTTGAAGTGAGATCGCCTGCCTCTGCCTCTGCCTCTGCCCTGCCTGCCCCAAGTGCTGGAATTTAAGGTGTGGCTACCACCCGGCTGTACCTTTTCTTGATGGTCTCCACCATCCTACATTCAAGTTGAAAAACATACTCCCCAATATAACTACTTCATTCATCTTGACCTTTTGATTACTTCCACAGAATACAGGAATAAGAGACAACTAGCATTTCAAGCATTCACAATCCAACATCCCAATCATACTTTCCTCTTAATACCGTATTTTCCCATCTATTCTGAAGGAATTTTTTGTTTTTATTTGTTTGGGAGTTTGTTATTTTTTTGAGGCGACACGGTCTTTTTTTTTTTAATTTTTAGTTATTTCTGTATGTGTATGAATGTACTGCCTGCATGCAAGTCTGTGCACCCGTGTCGTGCAATGCCGCGGAGGTCAGAAGAGGGTGTCGGATTCCCCTGGAACTGGAGTTCTCCTGGAATTGGAGTTTCAGACGGTTCTCGGCCGCCATGTGGGTGCTGGGGATCGAACCCGGGTCCTCTGTAAGAGCAGTCAGTGCTCTTAACTGCTAGGCCATCTCTCCAGCCCGAGACAGGGTCTTATTACATAACCCTATGGCCTGAAGACCGCTACGTAGACTAGGGTGGACTCCAATTCCCAGAGATCTGCCTCCCCTGGCAAGTACTGGAATTAAAGGGACCACCACACCTACTCTACTCCTGCATATATATTAAGTGCTCGCAAGTCATGCAATGCCCAAGGAGTTCAGAAGATAGTGTTGGATACCCTGGAAATGAAGATACTGATGGTTGTTTGGTGCCAAGTGGGTGCTGGGAACCAAACCCAGTTCCACTGTAACCACCATTGAGCCATCTCTCTAGCCCCTTTTTTTTGGTCTTTTGACATAGGGTCTGACTATATAGAAGAAGTTGGCCTGGACTCACAGAGACCGCCTGTCTTTTTGAAACCATCTCTCATGTAGCCCAGGTTGGCCTCAAATTTGAACTCTCAGTGTAATTAAGGAAGGCCTTGAACTTCTCTCATCTCTTATCTCTACTCTCTAGATCCTGGGATTTTTAGCAGGCCCAGCTTTCTGCAGTGCTATGGATAGAACCCAGGGCCCTTATGTATGGTAGGCAAGCACTCTACAAACTAAGCTACATTCCCAGTCCCCAAAGACTTGAAATTTTTATGACTGATTTCATCTTCCATTTGCTAAGTTCTATTACTTTGTTTGTTTTGTCTTTTCGAGACAGGGTCTCCCTACAGCCCCAGCTGTCCTGAACTCACTCTGTAGACCAGGCTGGCCTTGAACTCACAAAGATCCTCCTGCCTCTGCCTCCCCAGTGCTAGGATTAAAGGTGTGAGCCACCATGCCCGGCTAAGTCCTATTACTTTAACACTACTATAATTAAATGTAATTCTACAATGGATTCTCACGCAATCAAAATATATCAACAGAACTACGAAATATTACTCTGAGAAATCATTATCCTATATAAGCTACTGAGCTACAATTCCTACTCAGCCAAAATTGCCTAAGGCATACATAATTAAAATTACTTTACAATATGCCTGTGAAGGGGCTGGAGAGATGGCCTAGTGGTTAAGAGCACCGACCGCTCTTACGGAGGACCCGGGTTCGATCCCCAGCACCCACATGGCGGCCGAGAGCCATCTGAAACTCCAATTCGCCGGGCGTGGTGGCGCACGCCTTTAATCCTAGCACTTGGGAGGCAGAGGCAGGAGGATCTTTGTGGGTTCAAGGCCAGCCTGGTCTACAGAGTGAGTTCCAGGACAGCTGGGTCTATAAGGGGACCCTGTCTCGAAACGACCAAAAAAAAAAAAAACAAAAATGAAACTCTCTCCTGGAGAACTCCCAACCTTCCGGGGGAATCCGACCCCCTCTTCTGACCTCTGCGGCATTGCACGAACGGGTGCACCGTACCTGCATGCAGGACAGTACATTCCTACACCTACCAGAAAAATTAAAAAAATTTAAAAAAAATTTTTAAAAAAAAAAAAAAAAAACAGTATGCCTGTGAAGAGAAGTTAAAACATTTTTTGCGTTTGTTTTTACAACAGGGTCTCCTTGTAGCCCTAGGACCTCACTATACAGACCAGGCTGGCCTCTTCACTAGAGTGCTGGGATTAAAGGAATGCACTATCCTCCTCTGATAAAATGTTTATTTTCTAAACTTCAGATCAAACTCCCTAGTCAATACTGAAGAGAATTAGTCATCTATAAGTTGTTTTTTTTGGTCTTTATTGACTGATAGGGTTCTTCCCTGTAGCCCCAGCTAGCGCTGGCCACGCTACCACTTCAACTAGCAAATTGCTATACGCTTTTTGTGTGTAGACTTACTTGGGATAATTAAATTGCTGCTGTGGTATTCGCACAATGAATTCAAGGGAGGAAAAAAAAAAAAAAAATCATAAACCAAAAACACAAAGTTTACCTCATCTGCTCGCTTGAAAGGGGACTGGTTTGCTTCCTTATGCACCTCTAAGTCATTAGTCCAGCGTTATGGAGGCAGAGGCAGGCTGATCTCGTTGAGTTTTCAAGGCCAGCATGGTCTTATGAAGAGCGCTCCAGGCCAGCTGGGAGTATACAGTTAAGGGCGACCACCTGTCTCAAAAACGACTAAAATAAAAGATACATTATAGTCGATAACGCAAGGTGTAGTGGTACACTCCTTTAATTCCCAGCACTCAGAGAGGCACTGTGAGTTCAAGACCAACATACTCAGGTCCAGGCCAACTGGGGCCAAAGGGAGACCCCGTCAAAAAAAAAAAAATAAAATAAAAAAAAATTAAAAAAAAAAAAAAAAAAAAAAAGGAAAAATGGAAAAAAAAAACAGTCAGAGTAATCTCATATTGGTATTTCTGCCTGTTACGATATAATTTATTTAATGGGAACTCCCTTCCCCCTAGTGCTTTTAGGTGCTTTTTTTTGAGACCAAGGTCTCCCTGTAGCCCAGCTGGTCTGGAAATAATATTGCTTTGTAGACCAGGATGCCTTGAACTCACAATTTAGCTTTCGTGCCTGCCTTCTTACCTCCTGAGCTGTCTATGGGATTTTTAACGGCGTGTGCGCCACCGGGATTGGCCCCCTGCTGTTATATTTTTAACTTATGATTAACCAATATAACCTTCAAACCACTTCAGGCTTTTTGGTCTTTTCAGAGGCTGGCCTGGAGCTCCCTATGTAGCCCAGGTTAGCCTTGAACCCAAGAGATCTCCCTATCCCAGAGTGCTGGGATTAAAGGCTTGCCGCCACCACACGCCTGTGTTTTTTTGGGTTTTTTTTTTTTGGGCGGGGGGCTTGAGACAAGTCTCCCTGTTAGCCCTAGCTGGCCTGGCATTCACTCCGTAGACAGCAGGCCTTGAATTCCACAGCGATCCGCCTACCTCTGCCTCCAGGCTTTCTTAATTCTGTAAGTCTAGTTAATAAAGCCTGATATAGGGTGAGGATCCTACGCTCGTGGTGCAGTGTTTTTTGTCTAATGTGCCCTAATGGGATCTAGCGTTAAATCCTTACACATCAAAATTAAGTAAATACAACCTGCATGTGGCTTCACCAGTTCTCTGTTTTCAAAATATCACGCAATATATATAACATATCTCTTTACCACACACACACAGCACCACCCACTCTCCTCCACACATCTTGAGTGCAATTTTTCAGTATTTTACAAAATATGAATTCAAGTTACAATTTGGCATCCTAAGCTACTTAAGTATTTTAACATTTTTGATAAACAATCCTTACCACTCTGGCTGCTCTCTCCTGAGATTCACATTTCCTGCAAAACCATGGTCCAGTGGGAACTTGAACAATGCCATAGCCAGCTGTTGAGCATAATGAAGATTTTTTTTTAAAAGTTTTAAATTGTGAAAATTAAAAACACAACTCTTTAACATAAACTCACTAGCCTCTCAAAAGGTCTGCTACAAGAAACTTGCTTTATAGGGAAAATTTTTTTTTTTATATACGTTACTTACCATCTATGGGTGGCCATTGTATTAAATAATAAGTTAAAAAACTATGCAGCCTAGTGTGGGTGGTGCACAGCGCTTTTAACCCTTTTTCAGCCACATGGTAAGAAACTAGGTCACTGCAAATCTCTATGTATGTGCAAAAAACCAGCGTGGTCTACATATCAAGTTTCATGGCTAGCCAAGTGATTACACGCGTTGAAATGAAAGTTTGTTTTTTTAATGAAAAATAAATAAAACTAAAAAAAAAGGAACATTATGTCATTGTAAAAAATTTAACATTCAATCTTTTGTATTATTTCTTCTAAAGTGTGTGCTTGGCATGGAGATGCTTAGCACAGAGGTACATACCTGTAACCACAATACTCCAGAGGTTAAAGCAAGATGATCACTTGTTTAAAGTCAACTTGAACTACATAGAGAGCCTGTCTCCAAAGCAAAAGTCAGAATGCTACAAATGTTCCATTATTCACTCTATATGGTTACTTTTTTTACAAGTAATTATGTCAAACTTAACACAATTTTTGCTCAGAATGAGAAATTCATTCATTCATTCCTTTCCCTATGGTTTACATACTGAGTATTTTGTATTGCTGAGATAGAACTTCACCATGTAGTTCCCTACCTCAGCCTTGTAAGTGGCTGACCACAAACATAAACCATCACATCACAAAGGAGCAAAAACAATACAACTTAATAAAAACAAAAAGACAGCTGGGTGTGGTGGCGCACACCTTTAATCCCAGCACTTGAGAGGCAGAGGCAGGTGGATCTTTGTGAGTTCAAGCCCAGCCTGGTCTACAGAGAGAGTTTCAGGATATTACAGGAAGACCCTGTCTTACAGACCAAAAAAAAAAAAAAAATGAGCAGCAGATATGGCAGGAAACAAAATGAAACATGCTAAAGTCAAACACTTCCTAAGATACTAGGGATGTAGCTCTGTTAGCACTGTGCAGGCTTTAACATCAATGAAGCCCTGGGTTAGATCTGCAACTCTACAGGAAAGTGGGTAGGATGATGCAAGTTTATAATCCCAGCATTCAGGAAATGGAGGCAGAAGGATTATCAATTCAAGGTCAAGCTCTACCACACAAAGAGTGTGAGGCCAACCTAGGCTACATTAGACGCGGGGTGGGGGGTGGATGTGAAATACTTTGTGGTATACCACTTGCAGCACAGCATTCGCTAGGGTCCAATCCCTAGCATCTAAAAAAAAGGAAAGAAATTTATGTGAAATAGCCAATTAGCAAATCCACAGGAAGATTAGTGGTTGTCTAGAGGTATGGGAGTCAGGGGGAAATGAGAAGTGACTTAAAATGGGTCCAAGGTTTTTATCAGGATGCTAAAATTGCTTATGGTAATTCCTGTGCAATTTATATACCCCCCCAAAAAAACCCACTGTACACATACATATATGTATACATACATATATTCCAAATACATGAACTGCAGAGTATGTGAATTCTACAATACAGCCATCATAGAAAACACATGTGAATGTACCTACAAGCATTCTCAGTCTCACATACTTTTTTGGGGGGGGAGGGGGCTTTTTTTTTGACACAGGGTCTCCCTGTAGCCCCAGCTGTCCTGGAACTCACTATGTAGATCAGACTGGCCTTGAACTCAAGAGATCTGCCTGCCTTTGCCTCCTGAGTGTTGGAATTAAAGGCGTGCACAAGCATGCCCGGCCATGGTCTTTTTAAAGACAAGTTTCCCTGTAGCCCTGGCTGGCCTGGACTCACCACATGTACACCAGACTCCTGACTACTCTCAGTCTCACAAAGATCCACCTGCCTCTTTCTCCCAAATACTGGGAATAAAGGTATGCACCACCATTACCCAGCACACATTTAAATTTTTTCTCATTATTTGTATATGTGTGCATATGTGTGCAAAAATGCACACCACAGTATGTATGTGGAAGTTAGAGGACAATATACAGGGGTCTGGTTGCTCTTTCTACCATGTGGGTCCCAGGGATAGAACTCAAGTCCTTAGGCTTGGCAAAGAGTCTCTACCTACTGAACCATCTGTCCAGGCAAATCTCACTGTTTAATAAGGTAGGGTTTTAATTTTTTTTTTTTGTCTTCTTGAGACAGGGTCTCCCTGTAGCCCCAGCTGTCCTGGAACTCACTCTGTAGACCAGGCTGGCCTTGAACTCACAAAGATCCGCCTGCCTCTGCCTCCCAAGAGCTAGGATTAAAGGCGTGCGCCACCACGCCCGGCGGGTTTTAATTTTTTTTAAGTTGGGCATGGTGGTAAACAATCACAAACCCAGCATTTGTGCTGCTGAAACAGGAGGACCTCAAGGTCAGCCCAACAGGGTGAGATCTTGTCTCAAAAAAAAAAAAAAAACAAGGGTTGGGGCTAGGGATGTAGTATAGTGGTAAGTCATTTGCCTACAATGTACAAAATCCCAAGTGTGAGCCTCACAATGCCAATAAAGAGGTGGAGGGAGTTGTTGCTGTTAATTGAGGTTTGTTTGTTTTTTTTTGTTTTCTTAAGCAGCTTTTAAACTTCTTTACATTTATGTATTTAGTGTATGTTATGCAGGTGCTTGTGTGCCAAGCTGTGCTTGTGGGGGTCAGAGGACTTCTAGGAATTGGTTCTTTTTCCATTTCAGGTCACCAGGCTTGGGGGCAAGCACCTTTTATCCACTGAAAAATCTCACTAGCCAGAAAGGTTTTTTTGTTTTGTTTTGTTTTGTTTTGTTCTTGAGAAAGGGTGTCCCTATAACCCCAGATGACCTGGAACTCACAATGTAGACCAGGCTGGCCTCACTGAGATCTACCTGCCTCTGTCTTCTGAGTACTGGGATTAAATGTGTTCACTTGCATACCAGGGAAAAGTTTTTAGTATTTGTACTTAGTTTGAAAAAAATATAAAGGTTTCTGAAAAATCTATATACTTTCAATCTTCTAACCAGTTTGCTCAGGGAGAAACTTGAAAATATTGAAAATCAATAAAAGAATTTAAAATCAGCAGAACTTGGGGCTGGAGAGATAGCCTAGTGGTTAAGAGCGCCGACTGCTCTTGCAGAGGATTGGGGTTCGATCCCCAGCACCCACATGGCGGCTGAGAACCGTCTGTAACTCCAATTCCAGGAGAACTCCAGTTCCAGGGGAATCCAACACCCTCTTCTGACGTCCTCGGCATTGCATGACACAGGTGCAGAGACCTACATGCAGACAGTACATTCATACACATAAAAAATAAATAAAATTTAAAAAAAAAATCAGCAAAACTTGCTTTTTATTTTTTATTTTTTTAAGAAATGGTGCCATGTGGCCCAAGATGTCCTAAAACTAGCTTTGCTGCCCCCAGAACAGACTTGAACTTTTGACCGTCCAGAGTGCTAGGATCACAGGAATGTGTTAGCATTTCAGAGCCCTGTGCATGCTAGACAAGCAATCTACTACCTGAACTACATCCCCAACCTCATTTTGTTCTTTAGTCAGCATCTCACACTGTGGCCCAGGCTGGTCTCGAAATCTAAATATCCTACCTCCTCAGCCTCCCAGAAACTAGTATTACAGACCCTTTAACCCTGTGTAAGTATGTCAAAGTAAAAATGTCTTAGCAGTCAAAAAACAGCATTAGAGGCTGGGTGTAGTAGCACACATCTGTAACCTCAGCACTTGGGAGACTGGGGTAGAAAGAACATGAGTTCGAAGCCAGCCTTCAGTTACATTACTGAGTTTGAGGTTATCCTGGGCTATATGAGATCAGAAAGCAAAAAAAAAGACGTAAGAGAAAAGACGGTGTCAAAATACACACTTTTATTTGGAAGTACTTCTAGAAGAGAAACACATGCTCATTTTCTATATTGATAAGCAGGGATTACTTAAAATACTGTATCTTTTTAAAGATTTTATGTGATATGTATTGCCTGCATTTATGTAGGTATATGCATGTCATGCAATGCCCACAGATGGTCTTCAGTTGGGAATAGAACCTGGGTCCTCTGCAAAAGCAGGCAGTGATCTTAACCACTGAGTCATTTCTCCAGCCCCTGAATACTTTATTATTCATAAGACATACCACCACAGACAGCAAGGCAAAGAGGTAAAAGGTAGGAAGAACAGATTCATGATTGACGAAACAGAAGTATGAGAATGTCATGATAACATTATTTTGTACGCCAACTCAATGTTAAAAGAAAACAAAAAACTAATGACTAACGAATATTATACCAATCCTGACTCCAGCTCCAGTATCTTTGTTTGACATACATTTTCACTTTTTTTTTTACCTTATCCTAATGACTAAGAACTATTTTCACTCCTTTTTAAAAATGACATGTAAGGCTAGAGATGGCTCAGGGGTTAAGAACACTGCCTGCTCTTGCAGAGGACCTGGGTTCAATTCCCAGCACCCACATGGCAACTAACAATCTTAACTAACATCCTCAACTCCAGTTCCAGGGGATCTGATGCCCTCTTTTGACCTCTAAGGGCATTACATGACACAGGTGCACTTACACACATAAAATAATTTTAAAAAAATTTAAGCCAGGCATGCTGGTGCACACCTTTAATCCTAACTCTTGGGAGACAGAGACAGGCGGATCCTCTGTGAGTTCAAGGCCAGCCTGGTCTACATAGTGAGTTCTAGGACAGCCAGAGCTACAGGGAGACTTGTCTCAAAAAGACAAAAAAAAAAATTTTTTTTAAAGAACATGTACCATTCTCCTCTAAAACAAACTAAAAATAACCAAATTCTCCTGTCAGTTCACTCAAAATCATCATGACTTATCTAAATGTCCCATCCCCATTGTGGTATTTCATTCTTTAAAGAACACTTTTCAGGCTGGGGATGTGGCTCACTTGGCAGAGTGCCTATCCTACAGGGACCCCAGGGTTCCATCCTCAGCAGGACTTAAATCGGGCCTCGTATCCCAGGCCTACACCCAAAAAAATGTAGACACAGAAGGATGAGGATCAGGATTTCAAGGTCATCCTAGGCAGAGAATTCGAATCCAGCCTGAGCTATGTGAAATACAAATGCACTTTGGCAGTTTTGTGTTCAGATTTCCTTTACCCACCCACCCCCATCTGCCTTTGCTAAGGCCCCTTCCAAAACATTACACTTAGGAGTTAAGAGGATTGTTGCCTATCTGAGCTACATAGCAAGTCCCTACCTAAAAAACAAACAACAAAAAACCCATCACTCGATGTGAATTTCTCATCCCAAAATACTATCTGGTTGGTTTCAGAAATGGAAAAGGGCAGAAAACTTCAACGACCAGAAAAATTTCTTGCGTAGGCATGGTAGGGCATGCTTTTAAATCCACTACTCAGGGCCTGTCTATACAGCAAGTTCCAGAACAGCCAGGGCTACATAGTTTAAGACCCTGTCTCAAAAATAACCCCTCAAAAAAATTTTTTTCTGGAGTCCCCAGGCTTTTGGATAGGCTGTGTGTGTGTGGAGGAGGATCCAAAACACCCAGAAAAAGGGGGTACCACTACCTCTTCGGAGTCATCTGCTTGCCCCCACTAACCACCCCAGGGCGGCTCAGCCCAGACCTTCCCGACCAGCACGGTCTTCGCAGAAGCTCCCAGTCGCCGGCAGCACAGTTCGCAGCAGGACCTAGCGCAGCACCGCCCGTCTCCCCCCGCCCCCCACCCCCGCTCCAGCGGCCCGCACCGCGTGCCAAGGCCGGTCTCGAGCCCACCGACGTCTGCAGACACACTGCGGCAGACCG
Source organism: Rhizomys pruinosus (assembly GCA_009823505.1). NCBI lineage: Eukaryota > Metazoa > Chordata > Mammalia > Rodentia > Spalacidae > Rhizomys > Rhizomys pruinosus. The sequence goes on along the minus strand of VZQC01011759.1, from coordinate 59,789 downwards.
GAGCCCGGCAAGCTCTGGCTCCCAAGGCCGCCACCCCCACCCTGCCCCTCGTCACGGTCACCGCCCCCACGCGGGTCGCACGCTCCCACCTACCCCACCCGGCCCCGGCAGCCAGCAAATGACACTTGAGAGGGAGCGCGGAATCACATGACAGCCGGGCCACACGCACTTTCTCCCACAGCCTGCTGGGCTCGCGCCCGCCGCGGCCACGCCGGGCTCCCGCGGCCACCACACGGGACGGGGCGGGGCTGCGGGGCTGCGGGGCGGGCCGGGGGAGGGGCGGCGGTTGCAGTTGCCGCCGCGGCTGGGGGAGCCGTGACGGTTGGGAGCAGGCCGGCTCGGCCCGGCGGGTGGTTGGGTGTTTACCTTGATGCACCGCGACGCTGCAGCCGTGCCCGTCGCAATAAACCAGCGGGTTCTCGGCCCAGCCTCTCTCGTCAGAGCAAACGCAACAGCCTCCAATCATCTCCTTCATACTATGGGAGACCTCGTCCTCCAGTGACACGGGCCGGTCGCTAGAGACCATCTAAGAGGGAGTTGGGGGGCACCATTAACAAACACATGCAAGCCACTGACCGTTCCCCACACGCAGCCCCCCCCGCGCCCGGCCCCGCCCGCCCCGCTCGGCCGCTCGCTCACTCGGGCTTTGCCGCTCAGTCACTCACGTTCCTCACAGGAGTCAGGAGCCATGTCCTTGCTGACTCCCCCCACCTCCCCTCCACCGCCGCCTCCGCCTCCTCCTCGGCGCCTTCCCTCCCCACCTCCACCCGGCCGCTAACGCCGCCGCCCGAGGAGGGTACACATAATCAAGTAGGCCTCCGCACAGGCGCACTGGGGGGGGTCCCGCTGGGCCTGGGGTGGCGAGGGAGGGGAAGGGGCTGCGCTTCCTCCTCCGAGCGTCACCCAGCGTGCGCGCCCGCCCTGCGGCCGGCGTGAGGGAGGCGGCCCTGAGAGGCGAGGCCTGCGTGCGCGCCTCCGCGTCCCCGCCAGCCCCGGCCTACCTTGGGGCCTTCCCCTCCCCCGCACCGCTCGGCAAGGCCGAGGTGCGCGGAGGTGGGGGACAAGCTGTCCCGGCTGCGCTCCGCGGCCGCAGTGAGTCAACGAGAAAGTGCAGGGGCGCGCACGCGGCCCGGGACGTTGGGCCGCTCTCTCTCGGCTCGCGGACCGCGGGTGCGCGTGGGGCAGCGGCGGCGAACGCAGCGGGGGCCAGCGCGGGCCAGCGCGGGCCGCAGCAGGGGCGTCCCCAGGGGCATCGGGCCGCACTGGGAACCTACCTGACGGCCTGTTCCTCCAGAACTGGCCCGCGGGTAACAATGGTTGGGAGACGGTGCCAGCTTCCATGAAGGGTGTAATGAAGCATGGCTTCCTTGCAGTTGGCCGCGCTAACTTCACAGTCCTGTCGCTGCTTCGCCACCCATTAAACTCACATCCTGGATTCTTCCCAAACTTCACCCCTTGGAAGTGTTGGCAGATCTACCGCCCACTTACGCACTGCCTTGGCCTCAGTGACAGGAAAATGCGTCATGGACAGGAGGTCAAAAGCTTGTGTTTGGGTTATACTCGGAGAGGGAACCCCCAGACTACATTAAGCTACATAGCTGTGTAGCAACACCAATGATAGGAGGAACTAGCACCTTAATGTAGCAATCTGGAAAATGCACAAAATAGGATGGAGGCACCCACGTCCTAACCTGTCACCAAAGGTTGACACTAGAAAAAGCTGAGTCTACTGTGGATTCAGGAGGCCTCTGATCTACATCGTTGCTCCAAATGTACTTTAGAAATATGATGTCATTTAAGAGAGAAAGATGGAGCTCCCACCTCATACACAGTTAGAAAATGGATTAGGCCTGTGTGAGTAGATTAATTAGCTGAATTATTTAAGCTATAAAATCGTCTCTATCCTTTACATAAGATCCATGTATATGCAATATTGATCCTAAGTGAAAAGTGTTCAATCATGAAAGGTTAGCATGAAATGTGAATTAGGGGGGTAAGTTGCTTAAATGACAGGCATAGTTCCAAGGAGAATTCATGCCTTTTAGTTACTAACTTGAAGGTATAAAATGGTTTGCTAGAAATTCGCAATATGATGATTATCTACAAAATGTACTTACACAGTGCTAAAAAGATGGGAAGATACAAGTTCTAGGCTGTCCCCGGAAAATATTATAACTTATGCTTTAAGCATTCCAAAAAGGTAATGTGGCTGTTTTTTCTATTTCAAATTAATTGCTAGAAATCTAAGAATAATAGATACAGCACAGTGTCAGCATATACTGTCAAATATATTCAAATATTTTAAAAAGATGTGTGAGATATCTACAGTAATTGTAAACTACCCAAAGCTTATGATAGAAAGTGCACTCTAAAGGGAGACACAGACAGAGATGTAGAAAAAGACACAAAAGTGAGGATTGTGTTTTAGCAAACACACTAAGAAAGGATGATTGAAGGTTAATAAAAATGACATTTTTAGGGTGCTACAGCAATAATAAATTTCTGGACCTCTAATCTTAAAATATCTTTGAAGTTTAAAAAGATAAAGCAGCCTTCAAAGAAAAGTATACTGTTTTGTTTATCTTAGCTGTACAGTACATTTTATCTTTTATCCTTATACAATGGATACCAGTTCAATATCTAATTCCTGTTCTGACTCCTAATGTAATCTTGAGTTCAGATCAATGTAGAACTTCCCACACACTGCAGCCAAGCCTTAATGCACTAAATTATTTAAAAATACATTCATTTTATTTTTAATGCATTGGAGCTTAGTTCTTGTGATGGAATTAATTTGTATGTAAAGAAGGATAAGTACCTTACCTTATTCTGTAACACCTAATAAATGTAGGTAAACACTTGCTCTTTTCAAAATGAAACAAAATTTGTCATTCATGAGGTTTTGAATTTTTCCAAAATAGGAAAACCATATTGTAAGATTAAAAAAAAAAAAAAAGGAAAATGATGCACTATTTTATAGCAGGTTTATATAAAAATAATAGTAACTGAAGCAGAAATTTTGTTAAAGATGTATAAATGCATAAATGTTGGCTAAATACACTGTCTCATGTCTCAGAATGTCTAAAACCTGTAATTGCCATAAAGTTGACATACATTTTTAAAAATATAATTTAAATGATTTTTAATATTGCATAATGGTGCATTAAGAAAATAAGAAAAATGTGATGGGTGTAAATAACTCATTTTAACACGTCCAACAGATTTTGAACATTGCTATATATCTAAAGTATAACATTTGGTATATTTCTATAATATATCAAGTACAAAGAAAGACTAGCAGACAGTATAAAACAGTTCAAATATACAGTGAATTATTCATTCAGTAAATGTTTATTGAACATTTATTGTGTGCCAAGGACTGTTTTGGGATATAGGAAATATAGTAGTGAGAAAATTGTGTTTGTCCTTATGAAATATAGTAACATTCTATCTGTCTATCTGTCTATCTCTGTCTATGTCTGTCTGTCTGTCTATCTATCTGTCTATCCACACACACACATACACACACACAAAGACAACTGGCTAAATATTGTAACCCTCATTTCTCCCAATGTATAAAACTTGTAATGGGCCGGGTGTGGTGGTGCACGCCTTTAATCCTAGCACTTGGGAGGCAGAGGCAGGCGGATCTTTGTGTGTTCAAGGCCAGCCTGGTCTACAGAGTGAGTTCCAGGACAGCTGGGACTTACAGGGAGACCCTGTCTCGAAAAAAGACCAAAAAAAAAAACTTGTAATGGCCATAATTGCTAAAGTTCAAATATATTTTTTAAAACTCAGGATACCAAAAAAATTGCCATGTGATTTACAGAATAACTTTTTAGAAAAGGAAAACTTCAAGCTGGGCGTGGTGGCACACGCCTTTAATCCTAGCACTTGGGAGGCAGAGGCAGGCGGATCTTTGTGAGTTCAAGGCCAGCCTGGTCTATAGAGGGAGTTCCAGGACAGCTGGGGCTACAGGGAGACCCTGTCTCAAAAAGACCAAAAAATAAAAAGGAAAACTTGAATGTTAATGTTACCATTTAGATCTAATTCCACATTCCCCCAATATCTAAGTATATCTAATACCTGGAGAAGAGGACCAAAAGCCTATTGTCTCTAATATTCTTCACATAATAGCTGCTAACCAGTACTGCCTCATCTATTTTCTCTAAACTAATAATCTGAGACAAACCACAAAAAATTCAAGTAAAGTATTTTATGATGTAACCTCTAACCCTACTATAATGGGAAAATGTATTTTCAGTCCATGGGTAATATATCTTCTTATAAATTTCTTTAGTCGCTAACCTAGACACCAACTTTTCAGCTTTTCTTTTCCATAGTCATTCACCTAAGTAGATTCTATGGAAGAAATATTTAAAATTCCATTTGGCCCATAGGTTATCATTGTTCATATTTAACTCCTTTATAGACAAGTTTTATTTGCCTTATGTTTCTACATATTTATCCTATTAGACCTATTGTTAAAGTGTAGTTCTATAATAATGTATAGAAACTACTGAATATTTCTATAAAATAAGGAATATTTCTATAATATTAGCACTATATACTTTCCTTAGCTTAGTTTCTTGACCTCAACAAAGCATTTTAAATGTATTGGCCCTTGGATTAAATTTTCAACACAAAATAATTCAAACTTATTTCTTATTAAATTTCATTGGCAACTATAACCATGTTTCAGAAGAAATTAGCTGGAAAATGAAAAAATGCCCTTCCTTATGGTCCATATACACTTTCAGATAGACTCTTTCACATAAAATTTAACTAAAATTTTGTTTTACTTATTTGGGACCCAAGTTTTTACCTTTCATGTGAAGTTTAGCACAAACTACATATATTTATGTTACTTTGATTAGGATAAATATTTGTAAAGCTAATTTTGTTATTTACAGTAGGTGGCTCTTGTTTCTTTATACATGCAACCCCCCACATGGCACCTATATGTATCATGTATTCAAATTTCATTAAAGGATATTCTTTTCAATTATGTTTTCAGCTGAAACTCTGTTAATGGCTTTTGCACCATTCCATTTAATGAACCATGTTAGTCTTACTAGGTGTTTTTAATTCATCATCATGTTTATGAAGTGCCTAGCAAGTACCCTGAAAGCAGTAGGCCCACAAAAACATTTACTATTCAACATTGGTATTTAAAAGGTAAGTGCATTCTGAGCTTTATTCTTCAGAGTAAAGCAAGAATTTATTTTGCATTTACAATTGAACTAAAATTCTAAGTAATGATTAACAGAATTTTCTAATCAGTGTCTTTAAAGATTTTCAATAGTTGAAATTAATATACTATACATGAAAGAGGCTTTGCTTCTTTTAATTTTATTAGCATATATTAACTGTACAAAATAATGAGTTTTTTATGATATAGTCATACATGTATATAATGTACTTGTTTTCATCATATTCACTCCTTCCAATACCTGGTCCAGTCCCCTCTGCCCCTCCAGCCTTCTAGTCTACTTCCTTTTCCCCAATAGTCTCTGTTTTCATGTCATATATATATCCAGAATCAGTATATGAAGGAAAACATACAATACTTGTCTTTCTGAGTCTGTCAGAGCTTTTATTTACCAGATCATTTAGAATTGTCTACATTTAAATAGCTAGCCACCTTTCCATATAAAATTTCTAACTATATTTACAAAAGCCTCCTAGAATAAATTATGTTGTTAGACGTGCTTCATTTTTGGAAAGTAAGATAATTCTCAAATTTAAATTATGTTATCAAAATTTTAAATATTTTCAAAAAAAACAAGGTCTAGTATTTCCTTTAAAACTTTGTGTTTCCCTTTAGAACTGTTTCTTTTACTTGATTGCTATTAATAGCCTTCACTTACATTTTTACATTTGGAGAGATAAAGCACCACTTAATTTCCTGTAGAAAAATAGTATCTTTCAAATGCCTTTAGATCTTCTAGGTGTAGGTGCTACATAAAACTCAGACATTTGAGAATTGTACTTTCTTCCTGTAATGCTACAATACTTAACCCTGACTTTTCAGGGTATCTTCAATGTTGAATCTATTTTCCATTTCTTACTGACACTGATGATTTGTATCTCTGTTATAATTAAAGTGTGATTAAAGTGGGATATTCAGGTATCTGTTTATAGGACATAATAAGATTATGTAAGTAAAAGGATTCTGGCAAGGGAAAGAGGAAAATCAGTTTTGGAAATGGTAGTTACCTTAAAAGAAATGGAACATCTAGAACTCTAAAAAAGAAAAAGAAGAGGAAGTGAAGCTGAATTGCTAAATACTATTTGGAGCAAAGAAGGTCACTTTTTAAGATTTAAATGTTTTTCTCTTTGAAAGGGGCCACTGCTTCCCAAATCCAGAAACAAGCCCAGGAATATGTTAATTAAGTTACATTGTATCCCAGAAAGAATGAGTTTGAAAATTTCATTTTTTATTCCTTCAATTAATAAACTGTCTAGCACATCTTAGATTTTTAAAACCTATAATGTGTATATTTACCATTGTACACTTACAGTGCCAAGGACCAACATGACCCCATAGGGTGAATCTTATGAAGCTTAACATTCCTGCTAAATTAAACACACAAGCCTGAGATCTTTTTGTCAGTCTTACTTTGCTGTGGAATTGAGAGCCAGAATGTAGGTAATTTTTAGATGGTGGCACTTTAGCCCAATTAAAAAAGCAATCATCTTTGGCACAAGCAGACGGAGGAAATATGACATAATATTAAAGAAAGGCTTCACAAAGACTGACCCAGGAATGCTAACTTGTCCCTCTTCATCCCCACCCCCACTCATACTCTTTCTTCTCTGCCCATTTGTTGTTTTTCTCACAAGTATATCCTGACTTTTTTTTTTCTTTTCCTTTAAGTGAAACAAAAACACCTGAGATAAGGATGTGAAAAAAGATTCATCTACCAACTAAACAGCAGATAAACTTGTAAAGCTGTTTTAAATAGTCAAAGGCTTATAAATAAAATGTAAATTGAATGGGGGGAGGTGACTGTGAAACGGAATGAACAGATTGAGAAATACTTCTTTTTCAACCCTGATTTTCTTCTTTCAAATCTTCCCATAGTTACACCTCAAATGACTCTTCACATAAGAATTCTCCGGGTGCCCCGAAATAAATGAACGATTTCCATAAGGAAATACAACTTTAGAAAAAAGACCCGCAAAATGAAAGTGCTAAAATGCAAACAACTTCTATAGCATTTCAAATGCAAAAATCACAACCTTCACAACCTTTAACTGACTCTTAAGGGGTCTTTTCAAACATGCTATTTACGACATCATCTGTTAACTTTTTTTTTTTGTAATTCAAAACTCTGGCCAAATGATGTTTTCATGATGACGTGTAAATATAATATTCCATTAGAGATCAATTCTAATTGCTTTTTAAAAATCCACCTTGGGAAACAGTGCTGCATAATACACAGACTCGTAATGAGTATTTTAGAAGGAATTTCCACTAAGTCTATTATAAAACTTAAATCCAAATTACTCTCTTGCCCTACTAAGCTTTGGGCCACAGGATTGAAATTATTTCTTCATGAGCCTTCACGCACCATGACTTTGGTCTTGTCTACAAGACTCAGGAGCACTTGTTGGAAATCTTCATTTTTTTAAAACAGCGTTCGCCAGAAATATTTTTCCCACATGCCTCACAAAGGAACACAAGCAGTTTCTTAGGTTGGGTTACAATTATTTGTTTCCAAAACGTGATTTAAAGACATAATGGACTTTTTCCCTTTTGAAATTCACTGTTATTTTGGAAATGCATTTCTCGTTAAGAATCCAAGCCCCTTTTTGTTAGGGCTAGCTCAGCCCTTCCTTTTAAAACCAGAGTTCTTCAACACAACAAAGAGCGGAGTAATAACAAATAGGGGCAAAGAAATGTGCTTTTCCTAACTCCTTTGAACCCTGACATTCATTTTCGAATCCACACGTTTAAAGATATTTCAAATATATAATCTGCTCCAACTTTCTACATTCAATTTTTTTTAATGGCCCACATTTATCGCTTATCTAGTGATCAGTTTATAAGCCTCAGTGCTCCTTTCTCTTGTAACCTGTGAGTTGCAGGCTGGCCCAACGTCTTTCCATTTAGCCTGCACGTTGGGAAGCCTCCTTTCCACCGGTCTAGAGTGGGAAAGCCTTCGCAGGCCGTTCAGGATAAAACTCGCGGGGCCGAGGGTGCTGGAGCTTTTTGGAGTTGGGGAGCCGCAGGCGGGAGTGGGCGGCTGCGCTGGGCCCCTCCCCCGCCACGGACGCGCACCGGGGACCAAGCTGGGGCCGAACAATGAGGGCAGCCGGCGTCAGGCGCCTCCCGCTTCTTCCGCCAGGTCTCACGGCCATGTTTTCCCGCTCGCCCGCCCCAGTGCTGCCTCCCGCCTCCCGCCGGCCTCGCTCTTGTCAGCGGACGCGCCCTCACCCACCCGGCCCGGCCCTCCTTCCCCCCGAGACGCTTCCCTGGCCGACTCGGCCTTCCCGCGTGGCCTCCTTCCTAGATTCTATAAACAGATTTTCCCAATTTCCCTCTTGATTTCCAGCAGTGGTGGAGAATCACTGCCAGCGTAATGCTGAGTTGCTATTTCCCTCCGGAAAAAGATTTCCTCAGGAAATCCCAAGTCTGCAAGGAAACGCAGCCCATCCAACACCACCTCTAACCGTCACTACGCTCCCCTGCACTAAGAAGAAATGAAAAGCACGCAGGTCTACATCCTGCAAAGGACGAGTCGCTCTAATTTCCTCCTTTCCACTCGGTGGATTTCGACTCGCCCCCGAATGCCTTCGCCGAGGGCAGGGGACGTGTCTGGCAGCGCACAGCAAACCAGAGGGGTGGGAGAAACTACGAGGACAAGTGGGCCTCCCCGGCAGAGCAGCCAAGCCGAGGGGACGCGGCCGGCCGGGAGGAGGTCGGGGCCCAGAGGGCGGAGGACTTATATGGGGGGCCGGAGGGCGGCGGGCCGCGCGTGACCATCCTTCCCGAGGACGGCCAGCCGCCGAGTTTACTGAGGGCTCGCACCCTCCCGTTCCCCCAGGGAAGAAAAGTTAGAGGGAGGCGGGGAGAGCAGCCACCGTTTCCTCCCCCGATTTGGCGGCGGGCAGGCAGAGGGCGCGAGGCGCGCCGACCAATGGCAGGCAACAGGTTCAGGCAGCCGCAGGCCCAGGAGGCCGGCCTCCTCCCGCCGCCTCGGCCCCTCCCCGCCCCCGCGGGCCCGCCCGGCCTGGGCGCCGTCCCCCTCCACCGATGCCGAGGTGGGGGTGGGGCGGGGGTTCCCCGCCGGAGAATCCACCCGCGGGGCTGGCGGCTCAGGGGGAGGGCACGGGACTCGGGGAATGGAGGATTAGGAAGGACTTGAGCTCGGCACGAGCGCGGCCCGCGCGGGGCATCTTGGGTAAAAAGTGGCCGCACTGCACCGGGAAAGCGCGGAGAGGAGCCGGGGTCAGAGGTCAGGGCCCTGGAGCCCCGCGCGCAGAGCCCCCCCCCAAATGAACGCAGCAAGCTGGAGGAACCTTTTTGTTTTTCAGCGCGCCCGCATGCTCCCCTATTGACCGGACTGCTGGAGAGAGAGGATCCGGGGCGCAGATCGCCTCTACCCACCCCACCCCCTCAGCCGCCCACACATCCAAACTCTACCCTTCTCTTGGCTCATCCCAGCCCCCAATCCGGGCCGGCGAGAACGCAGTAAATTTGTTTTAACAACAAGTGGGGGTGGTTGCTTTTACTCCTCCTCCCTCAAGTCTCTCCTCCCCCTCTCCGCTGCGGCTCTTGACGCTACTACAAACCAGGACTATAAACATAAACGTGTGTCACTATAACAGGGCAGGTAATATACGCATCTTGAGGTGGAGTGGGGTGGACTGGTGCTTGGGCACCGTTTGGGGTGCAGTAAAAAAAATCGTGTTTCACCCGCTCGATTTCTTTGGGGGCTCCCCAAACACACGGATCCATTTATATAAAATGCTGTGTGCGCCCGGTCACTTAGTCACACACACTCACAAAAGCAGACTGGCCGATAACCAGAGTACCCCAAAGAAATTGTACTTAAATACGGTGGCTCTTCCCCAGCCACCGCTGCCATTTCTTAGCAAACAGGAGCGTCAATACTTATAAAATATTCCTTTCAGGATAGCAATAGAGATCAACTTTCGACCTAAATCGTACACCACCACTCTCTTGCCATAGAACAGTACCTAAGCTTTCTCTGCTCAGAGACCCCTTCAAACAGCAAGAAAGGCTGTCTAAATGACTTAAGTTGGAGATCTAGTATGCAAAGGTTGTTTCTTGGCCTTTGCCTTCATGCATTTTGCAACTTCTGCTGCAAGTTGCTTCGCTTGGCGCTGTGCAGATTCGCCACAGCCAACCTTTATTATTTAATCTATATTTACACTGCCTCTCAACTTTTCTCTCATTTTGGTTCAACAACCCCAGCAACCTACTACTTAAGGTAGAGTAAAGCAAATCTCCCCGGAAGCTTATGGCTTGAAACAAGAGGGAGATACAGAAAATATTCAGATGGGGAAGTGGTTCCCTTTGTTCTTTCATTGTTTCTCCAGGAACTGGTGGATACAAGGACAAACACTTACCTTCTCTTCTTTTTCCTTTCCAAACCAGACGCTCCCATCAGCTTTAAAATACGCAGTCCACCTCGAGAGTAACTACGAAGGTCGGGAGAGTTTGTATTCCATTATTTTTCGCTCTCTGCCCTCTTTTAGCGTAGGATTAAGTTGCGGAGCACGTTGCTGCAAGCTGTAGCCCCCCGCCTTAGTGAATCGGTCACGTTTAGGACCCTCTAAATCCATCCTAATTCTGCCAGTAGAATTGAGGGCATTGGAGCTACAAACTTTCAAAAAGAAAAAGGGGCCTGCAACTCCAGAAAACTTAAAAATACTTTGATTTTTTTTACCATTGATTTTTGTACCACCTCGCCAAATAGTGTTTGCTTTTTTTTTTTTTTTTTTTTTTTTGGTATTTCTTGAAGGAAAATATATTTTTATTATTGTTCAGCTTACACTTAGCAAAGAATTACTTAGATGGAGTAAAAGGCAGGTTTATACAGAGTGCGATTTCCATAACGTTTCTTGTGCCATGTGTTTTAAAAATATATATATATACCACTATCACTGAGAAAGGCTGGAGACAAAGTTTGAATTAAAACGTTGGGGAACAGCTTAGGACGGGGTATTTATTTGAAATTTACTAGGGTAAAAATTATTCTCAGGTTTTGAAAGTAAGCTTTTTTTAAGTTAATAGATTTAATTGTTACTCACAAAATAAAAAAGCAAAATTTCTGGTTAGTAGTGTCTAGTGGCCATCCTGATGGGCAGTTCTGTCCAAAACTTGTTTAAATTTGACCATTTTGTGATTTGCTGATGTCATGAATATGAAATGATACTTACATATCCATAAATTCAAACTTGTGAGGGGGTTTTCCCCTCCTTTATATGTGTGTGTGTGTGTGTGTGTGTGTGTGTGTGTGTGTGTGTGTGTGTGTTTTCCCAGGAGCTGGAAGACAGTGATTGGCCCCAGTATACCTAGAAGAGTTTGGGTTGATGCCAAGGGAACAGAACAGAACCAGAGCATTCCCTTTGAAGGGACAGTCAGGCTGCCTCTGTCTCCTTTTTCCTTCTCTCCTCCTAGATGCTTGGGCTTTTGGAGTAGCTTCAATAGCCATAGGTAGGCCTCAACACTTGGTATCATCATTCCAGTTCCCATACGTTCAGCTTTATGTAAAATAAACAAAAACTTGGGTAACCCCAATAAATGTTGGTTCTTGAGATTTCTGTATCATTTAATAGATGAAGGTTGAACCCTACTTTCTCTGAGTTTGTCCCCCTGCATTCAAGATCAATTGTGAAAGGCCCCTGTGTGCCTCATAGGAAAATACTGCAACAAAACAAGATAATTGGGGGGAGAGGCAGTTGCAGTAGGAAAAGTGGCTTTTCTTTGATAGCATTTAATTGGAATTAAAAGATTCTTGAGCTGTAAACATTATTTATTCAGCACACATAAGCAGGCATTGTTTTATCACCATCATAATTATGGTGTCCTTTAAACTGGCTGATAGCAGGAAAGATAAGAGAATGTGCCTGCAGATTCAGATCAAGTCTCACTCCTTTTTTTTTCCTTCCTGCCTCCTCTATGCACCCCCCCCCATTCTTTTCTTGGTCACTAGGGTCCCCCACAGCCCTGGAGATGAGAAGAACAGGAAAACTGTGGCTGAACCATTTCTTACATCATGAAAGTGGTTTGTACCACACTCTAATTTAATGCAATCTATAACTTTTTTTTGTCTTCTAGTTTATAACTGTTTTTTTTTTTTTTAGCTTGCAATATGGGTTGTCTGAAGAGTTGCCTAGTGCTCACCTGTATAAAATTTCATCCACTAAAGTTTCCAGTTTTACCTTTGTCTAATTTAGAAAGCACACTCTGAGGGCTTTTTTAGAACAAAGCCTCACAAAACCCCCTTTACCTCTAAGGATTTGCAAATTTATAAAGGCTGCATTGAATTCAAGATGGGTCAGGGGGCAAAAAAAGGGTAGAAGGTCACTGCATTTTGATTATGGGTCAATAGACAACATGGCACGTACTCTGTGTCCCAAACTTCTGTTAAAGACAGGATTTCAAAATGCCCAAGAACAGAAGGATGGGTCCATTGAGAGACTTGCCCGAATATATTTGAAAAAACAAGAAAAAAATAATAGGAATATATTGCAAGTTATAATTTATTCATCATTTTAGCCATTTTATCTTCTGTTCCCATTTCCCCTTCCCAAAAGGATAGATGTGATATCAGATAAGCTTAACTAAAAAACTTTTGAGGTTTTATTGTCCAATATCTTCAACTAATTCAGCTATATTAAGACTTTATTATTTCAAATTATAATTATTGCAGTTAATTTTAGTTTACAGTATAAGGGACTTCTTTTATTCTCCTCACTGTGTATTTATTTTGTTGCGGCCTTTGTCATGTTCCTTACTCTTTTCTGTCTGAAGTCACTTTGAACAAAATGTGCCCAGCAATCACTAAAACAAATGTATATGGTGAAAGAGTTGGTTTGTGGAGTGGCAGTGGTGATGGTGGTGGGGTATGTGTGTGTGTGTGTGTGTGTGTGTGTGTGTGTGTGTGATCATTTAAATTATGTATGTATGGGTGAGAGCTTGGAAGAACAAGGATTATTTTAATGCCCTTCAATACTTTAATTATATAACAGTTGTAGTGTAGAAATGCAAAAGTACTCTTAGGTTTTCCTTCAGGTTTTCAAAAGAACTTTCCCCATTAGTAAACTACTCCTGCAAATTGCTGTTACATTTCCCAGCTAACCATTTAAAAGACTGTAAATGCCGTGTGCATTACTTCGCTCTAGAGGAAAAGAGGTCAGACTGAATTGCTATGGTATTTAAACATAAAATACAGTGAAAATAAATCAAAATAGAGCATCTGAAGGTGAATTTAGCACACTCATATGGGAGAAGTAAAGACAAATATGTTCAGATCTTTGTAGCCCATCCCCTTAAAAACTGAAAGTGCTGATTTTTTTTACAATAAATGCAGAAATAAATACAATAAAAGTGGACATTAAGAATATATTTGAATCTGGTATTTGCAACAGAAGATTTTTCTCTAGTGAGCACCTTTCTTTTCAAATACTTTCTAGGATAGTTTGTAGACTTTACATTCTTCCATGAGTAAATGATCATATTTCATTAACAAACTCAATGCACATCGTGTGTGTGTGTGTGTGTGTGTGTGTATGTGTGCATAAAAATCTCAATGCACGCACACATACACTCCCAAATGTGCAATTATTCCCTGGACTCACACATGGACACACACATATGTAAATATTCATTTAAGCATATCCATTCATATATGTACATGTATTTAAGAAGTTGATATATCCTTTCTTAAAAAGAATTTGAATACAGTCCATCCTCTGAATTGGGTTCATCTTTGATTGCAGAGGTGGCTGACATGGTCAACAAATTTCTCAAAGAAACCCCCTGGCTTTTGAAGAATAGTACTTTATACATCTGGATCTGCACATCCAAGCAAAGTAAGTAAATTATTGCATAACTTTAAGCATAATTGATAACAGATACCTTTAATTTTTCATCCCTATTCTTTTGGCGAGCTTTCGCATTAATAATCTAAGCCATAAATGTTGGTAGCTATTGATCGAAATCCCCGGTGTGCATGCAAATCCATCTTAAAGTCCCCTGCCTTTCATGTGTGAGTGCTCAGGGGCTTCTGCTAGGTCTTTTTTATCGGGATCGACCCCCAATGTGCCCAGAGAAGACCCCGGATATGCAATGTGTGCTGATGGCCACAAGAAAGCTGTCTGTCACATTCTCTGTGCTTGTGTGTGTGTGTGTGTGTGTGTGTTCACAAGCCCCAATGCTGAAGCATTAACACACACACTAGAATGGGGAAGTTACAGGAACAAAAGAATGTATTAGACAAAAAGAAAAATGTGAAAAAGAAGTATTAAAAATGTATAAGTGTAAAGATGTCTGTGTGCACATAGAGAGAGAGACACTGGGTAAGTAGAACATAGAGACATGTTCCTCACATTTCTTGTTCTTTATTTTTTTCTAAGTAACCCAACAGATTATACCTTAAAAATAATACTTAATGTTGTACTAGTTTTCAAAAAACACCTATATTTCCATCCAGTATTTTAAAGATGGAAAGGGAAAAAGGGAAGATGGGAGAAGAAAGGAAGTAAATTTGAAATGATTACTAAATCATGCTGCTATGTGCAGGAGGAATAGGAGGGAGGGTGGGAGAGAGAGAGAGAGAGAGAGAGAGAGAGAGAGAGAGAGAGATTTAAACAAGAATCCAGAGCTACTAAAACTACCTGCCCCCTCCCCCCCCCCAAAAAAGGATGCTGTCGCCAGTCTTTTGTGATGTCTTCTCAAAGCCTTTTTTTTTAGTTTACTGTTTCTTGGCTGTTGATTCTTTGGTCTAAATCTTAGAGCTGGAGGAGGGAAATGGGCGGGGGTGGGGTGGGAGGGAGAGGGCTGGCAGTATATAAGTGCATGAAGAGGAATTTTAAAACATCGTCGCTGGCAATAGAAAGACTCTGGTTATTCTACTTTAAAACAACAAACACCAGCATTTGCTTTTCCTGGAAACTTCGTTTTCTGCTTAAACCTTGTACATTTGCCTCCTGTGAAAGTGAAAGAGAAAGACGCGGTGTGATAGATCCAGATGCAAAAGAAAGCCAACTCGGCGGATGGTATTAGCTGTGACGAGGCATTGTTCATTGCTGCCTCTCCGTTACGTTTAAAGCCTGAAATATCACGAGATCCATTCAGTGATCCTTTTCTCATTCAAGGGACAAAAATGTAATTTACTGTAGCTCTGATTTCTTGGATGGAAATGCTAGCCTTAGATTTCAAAGCCAAGAACTAGACATCGCGGTTTGTACACACATTGATTAAGTTGAAGAGCGGCGATTACATCTGTGCTGAGTGCGACTGCAGTAGTCCAGGGCTGACTTCTCAAATCCCAGCCTCCTGAGTTGCAGACTCTCTTAAATAGACTTCCTTAATTTCCGGATGTACTTCTTGAAATTCCCAATTCTCTTCAAAATTCCTGGGAAAATTACAAGGGAGATGAGTGTGGGGGTGGGGAACTATGGCTGAGATGTCTTGTCAAGCAAAGTACCTTTTTGTATGTCTGATTTCTGTTTTTTTAATTAATTAATTAATTAATTAATTAATTAATTCCTGAGACATGCCTACTCCTGCTAGCCAGAGTACAGCAGAGAAACTGGAACTTTTGAATGTGAAGAAAGAAACTATTGTACATTTTTTTCTTGCAGGTTCAGAAAATATTCATTTATCATTTAACCTCATTGGATGTGTCTAATTTTGGAGGAAGAAGCAAATATGTAGATGGCTGGGTTCCATTTATGCTGTAGTTGCAAACACAGAACAGTTAAGAAGATTTTGCTGAATTTTGCAAAGCAGCCAACCAACTGCCTTGGGATCCTGGTAATGCAAGTGGGAAGACCCTTGCTCTCACTTGACAATATTTTGGATATCCTTGAAATCGACAGTAAACCATGCCTTCAATTGACTAAGAAGAGGTTAAACCATATTGATATTTATCCAAAGTGATTTTGCTTAAAGCAGATGCCTGGGTTTTCATGGGAAAAATAGGAGCTGTGGAAGACTCATCTAAACTACCAGCCAAACCATCATGGACCACTGAAACAGTCTGCATTGTACATCACCACCTTCTTTTCATCGTTACTATGTAAAACCTCTGGAAGCACCTTGGGCGCTTTACGTTCTCTTCTCTCTCCTGCCTAAGGAAGTAATCTTCTCCCTGGAATTCAAATCTGTGGTGAACAGGACCCAGGCAAAGGCTTGTGCTGGGGACTCTAGGATGATCCCGCCTCCAGTCCAGCCTCGTTAATTGTGAAAAGTGCACACATTTCTGGCTTATCTATGCTTTGTTA
Organism: Rhizomys pruinosus; assembly: GCA_009823505.1. Lineage (NCBI taxonomy): Eukaryota > Metazoa > Chordata > Mammalia > Rodentia > Spalacidae > Rhizomys > Rhizomys pruinosus. Next base: position 43,301 of record VZQC01011759.1, on the reverse strand, counting down.
TGGGGACGACTCGAAAGTACCTCCACCCCACCCCACAGCACAGCAGAGAACCGAAATCCAGCTGAATCGTTACGGTGTCTCAGAGCTGGAGCCTTGAACTGCTTCCTTGGTCAAATAACTTTGTTTCTGGTTGTAAAAGGCATGGGGGGAGGGGGGGTGTTAAAAAAGGAAAATCGAGAGAAATTCCAAACGTAAGTCTGCACTGGGGTGGCTCACCTCGCGGTTTAACTTTGGAGCTCCCAGCCTGTCTCCACCACTCCCATAAGGGAAATACCAGGCTATTCTGCACATTTTCCGTTAAGCTCCATTTTCCAAAGAAAAAGGGGGTGGAGTATATCTATTTGGGCTCGATAATGTTTTTAAAACGCTTTCCTTTGAAACGATAATAGCTGTATCGGTAAAATGCAAATAAAGCAAAAAAAAATAGGCAGTATTTCTTTAAAGGGGAATGAATATACGGTGGCTTTTTTTTCCCCTTTCAGCGTACACACACTGCTTCTGATGAAGTCTGTGAGTCAGGCTGTTTCTGAGCTCCGATAGTTTAATGGAAAGATTTATATACCGGCTGTATTATTTACTTTGGGAGGGGAGGTGGCAGTATAAGGGTATGCTAATTAGTAGGAGATTTTTGGGGGAAGGGGTGGAATATCAATTTTTATTGCATCACCTGTCAGGAGTGTCCAATCAGCGTTGGCTTTAGGGGAATTAATTGATGAAGGTGTCTCCGGACGAGCTCACTTCACTCTGTCATTTTATTTGTAGCTAAAGCAGCGGCGGGAATAGCAGCTGCATTTCTTTTCTCTTTCTCCCCTCACACTCCATTATCATAGTGTTCCAGTGGAGAAGGAAGGAATAGAGGGGCCCAGGTACTGATCCGCATCGAGGACTCAGACCAACACACTGGCAGACCTGAAACCGGATGTTTTATTCCCTCTTTTTTAAAAAACGAAAACCAAAAAAAAAAAACAAAAAACCAACAACAACCAAGAATCAAGGCAGTGTAATTTCATGGGGTTCCCCCCCCAATAATTCGCCTAGTTTGGCACTCCTTTCGCCGGGAATAACAGTCTTTGTTATTTTATTACCAGGATGCCTTGAGACACACGCAGCATCTGGCGGAGGATTAACATACATACATGTGTATGTATGCGTCACGTATATATTTACTGCTAATGGTGGGGGTCATTTAGTGCCCGAGATGGGAGACCTGAAGTCAGGTTTCGAAGAGGTGGATGGCGTAAGGCTCGGCTACCTCATCATTAAAGGAAAGCAAATGTTTGCCCTCTCCCAAGTCTTCACAGATCTGCTGAAAAACATCCCGAGGACGACCGTGCACAAGCGCATGGATCATCTGAAAGTGAAAAAGCACCACTGCGATCTGGAGGAGTTGCGGAAACTCAAGGCAATCAACAGCATCGCTTTCCACGCAGCCAAATGCACGCTCATCTCCCGGGAAGACGTGGAAGCGCTCTACACCTCCTGCAAGACCGAGCGCGTCCTCAAGACCAAGCGCAGGAGGGTCGGCCGGGCCCTGGCCACAAAGGCGCCGCCGCCAGAGCGCGCCGCCGCCAGCCCCCGCCCGGCTTTTTGGAAGGACAAGCAGCAACTTTGGCGGGGCCTGAGCGGAGCAGCGCGGCCCCTGCCAATCAGCGCGCAGTCCCAGCGTCCGGGCGCCGCCGCCGCGCGCCCCGCCACCCATCTACCTCAGATTTTCAGCAAATACCCGGGATCGCACTACCCGGAAATCGTGCGCTCGCCTTGCAAACCCCCTCTAAACTATGAAACCGCCCCGCTGCAGGGAAACTACGTCGCCTTCCATTCGGACCCGGCTTATTTTCGGAGCCTGCTGTGCAGCAAACACCCGGCCGCCGCCGCCGCCGCCGCCGCCGCCGCCGCTGCTGCCGCCGCCGCCGCCGCTGCCGCCGCCGCCGCCGCCTACTACCAGGCGTCTGCGGCCGGGCCCCAGCCCAAGGCGGCGGTCGCCGGAGGCCCGGTGAGCCTGACCTACCGCTGCAAGCGCAAGCGCGGGGCCGCCAAGGACTGCCTGCTCGCGCCCCACGCCGGCGCCCGGCGCCTGCTGCTGCTGCCCAGGTCCTACAAAGCCAAGGCGGCGGCGGCGGCGGCGGCGGCGGCAGCGGCGGCGGCGGCGGCGGGAGCCACTTGCCTGGAGAGGTTCCATGTGGTCAACAGCTTCTGCTCGCCTGCCCACCACCACCACCACCACCATCACCACCACCACCACCACCACCACCACCACCACCGGACGCAGCCGACGCCGCCGAACCACCACCCCCCTCACCACCACCGGCCGCCACAGCCCCATCTGGGCAGCTTTCCCGAGAGCTGCAGCAGCGACTCCGAGTCCAGCTCCTACTCTGACCATGCAGGCAACGACTCGGATTTTGGCTCCAGTTTGTCCAGCTCCAGCAACTCTGTGTCCTCGGAGGAAGAGGAGGAAGGAGAAGAGGAGGAAGAGGAAGAGGAGGAGGAGGAGGAAGAGGGGGACAGCGGGGCCTCGGATTCCAGTGAAATCAGCTCCGAGGAGGAGGACTCGTCCACGGAGTCCGACTCCAGCTCCGGCTCCAGTCAAGTGTCAGTGCAGAGCATCCGTTTCAGGCGCACCAGCTTCTGCAAGCCTCCCAGCGTGCAGGCGCAGGCCAACTTCTTGTACCATCTGGCCTCCGCCGCCGCTGCAACCAAACCCGCTGCTTTCGAGGATGCAGGCAGACTTCCCGACCTCAAGAATAGTGTCAAAGCGGAGTCGCCGGAGGAGTGGAATCTGCATAGCTGGGCCCCCAAAGCGTCTCCAGTGTACTGCCCGGCCAGCCTGGGGAGTTGTTTCCCAGAGATAAGGAACGATAGGGTATCTGAGATTACATTCCCACACTCTGAAATTTCCAGTACTGTAAAGAGAACCGACCTGACAATTAACTGCTTGGCAGAGGGGGCCTCTTCACCTAGCCCAAAGACAAACAATGTATTTCCACAACAAAGAATGCTCCAAGAGGCTAGGAAATGCCTACCAGCATCTCCTACACACTGTGCAGATAACAGCACAATAGCTGCTAGGTTATTAAATCATGATTCTTCTGCTACAGCAGGAAATTCAGAAAAAGATTCCAAAATCCCTCGTTGTCCTGAATTTGCTACGGATTTTCCCTCTTCTCAAACTGATCCTGAGGTGGATGCATCAGCAACTAAGGCTGAGAATCTCTGCATTGACACAGGCGATAAGACATTGCCATTTCTGCACAATATTAAAATCAAAGTAGAAGACAGTAGTGCTAATGAAGAATATGAACCTGATCTTATCACAAATAAGCTAAAGTACGAGTGCAATGATACAAAGGGTGAGTTTTACAGTGTGACTGAAAATAAGGAGGAGGACACCTTGTTAACCACAGCCAAGGAAGGTTTTGCATGCCCTGGGAAAGAATCTCCTTCCTTAAATCCACTGGCTCAGAGTCAGGGCCTTTCATGCACTTTAGGTTCTCCAAAACCTGAGGATGGGGAATATAAATTTGGCGCCAGGGTGAGAAAAAATTACCGGACACTAGTACTGGGAAAACGACCTGTCCTTCAGACACCTCCAGTCAAACCAAATTTGAAATCAGCTAGAAGCCCTCGTCCTACAGGTAAAACTGAAACACATGAAGGAACACTGGATGACTTTACAGTTATAAACAGACGCAAAAAGGTAGCCAGCAATGTAGCATCGGCAGTGAAAAGGCCATTTAATTTCATGGCAAATTTTCCTTGTCCACCATCACTCATTATTGGGAAGGATGGGGATTTGTGGCCAGCGTATTCCTTAAACACCACTAAGGATTTCCAACCTCCTCACAAGGCCCATCCTATATGGAAATGGCAGCTGGGCGGTTCTGCGATACCTCTTCCACCTAGTCACAAATTCAGGAAACTTAATTCATAAAAAATGTTTTGGAAGATATTTTCTTGAACCATATTACCTTCCTTTTGTTGTAAACTGCACAGGATGGTTTGTACAAGTCCATTAATGGTGTTACACCCCCCTTTGGAGTCCTGGTTTATCGCATTTTGGAGACAGAAATCGGATTACTTTTTTTTTCCCATTGCCAGTTGGTTTTTTTTTTTTTTTTAGTAGGGTGGGGGTGGGGTGGGAGAAGGGTTGGTTTACATACCACAGACTACTTCAGGCTAAAGACTCAAGTAAAACTCAGTTATTATGGTAGAGCTGGAACACTTTACTGTTTCAATGCTAATAATGCACCGGTACCTCAATTCAACTGCTACAAATAAATGTCAAAAGGTTGAATAATAAATATTACAATGAGCCATTAAGTTTATGCACTAGATTTCAAACCTGAAAGTGTAACTGTTATTCAGTGAAAGTTTGTTAGGTTATATGGTTACACAGTGAGGTAGCAAGAAGTTTCTGTGAGCCCAAAATGTAATTTTCTGGAGCTCTTACTTCTGGGGTGTCTTTTCCTTTTACTCCCCTCATTCTTTTTCCAAGAGTAGTTGCACTTAACTTTTTTTTTAATGGAAAGATTGGGGTGTGAGTCCTGATTGAATGCTGTTAAAAAACTGCCTCATATGTAACAAGGAAAAGAAGTATGGGATTGTATTTTTGTTAAGGATGTGCTTTTACTTTTGCAGCTACTCCTTGCAATTGGAAAAGTCCTTTTTGTGCTCTCACCCAAACATTTTCAATAGGATGACTCCTACTATTGTCCTGCTTATCTTGTGGTCTGAACATGACTCTTCAAACTTTCAAAACAATGAAAAGATTTCACCCAATAGCAGGATATTTAATGGTCTAACTCATCATAATGACAAAGCAGTATATGACCAAGGAAAAGAGGGGTCAGAGTTATAACACCCCAAATGAGAAAATAACAGTTATTTCAGGGCATTTTGGTACCAGAACTCAGGCACTTGGATTTTATTACCTTATACTTTCTCTGCATCTCTCTAAACTTCTGTTTTCAGGCCATCCTGTGTATAGAGCAGGAGAGTTTCTACTGCAAGTGACAATCAGAGGTGACTATCTATATTTGCACTTAAATCAAAGTAGCTCAACATGCAAATGGCTAGGGTCTGGCCCTTGGTAGGGCCTTGTGGTGTACTGTGTTGTGATGATGAGAGCAGTAAATCAAAATTATGGAAATTTGCACTGTTGAAAAGCATGCTTTAGCTTTATTTTCAATTAAAAACACTGTTTAAAATTTCTGGTTCCATACATTTCTACTTATTCCAGATTGAAGAACGCTTAACAGAAATGAATGGTTTTGTTGACATTATCACTTGTAATATTTTTGCCTGAAAGAAAAATGAATTTATTGGGTGCAGTGTTTTGTGGTAATATTTTGTGATGAGGCCAAGCAGGTTCTGTGCATAACACTGGCAGGTTTCTTCCCAAATAGCAAGAGAACTTTGCAAGCTTGTTATGGACAAAGTACTAAAAGTTTCATAGTTAAGAAAGTAAAGATCAGTGGTTATTTTAATGAAAGTTGGATCCAATCATTTTTGGTTCACCAAATTATGTATCTTTAATCTCAGAAGTTGCATCTATATATCATAAATCACAAATCAAAACAAAACACCAGTGAAATGTTTACTGGGTGAATTTAAGGCACTATTTCTCATGGAAATTCAGCTATTTATTTTCCTTAACCTTTTAATTCCTACTCCCTTTGAAAACTTCCTTTTGTCTAGAAGTGTTTCAGATAGTTCTGGATGGTCTCAGACCTAATTGCTGTGTGTGCTCTGTGGTTTTCCTCTTGTGAAAGACAAGAGCTGAGAATACCTGCATCCAAATACACTTGGATGGAGTAAACAGATGCTTTGAACTGCCCCCCTTCCTTTCCTTCTTGAATGTTACCAGATGGAAGTTCACTGGATCATTTTTTATTGGAATAATAGATATGGTCAAAGTAAAAACTGAGGGATTGTGGTGGTAGTATGGGATGTTGTTCTTGAATTCATGTTTGTATGTAATTCCAAAGACTAGTCCATGTTTCGCTAAAGCCCCAGAAAGCTGCCTTCTTAGTCTGAGGTTTTTCCTCTGTGGAAGGCCATATAGAATTTAGGTATAGTGAGTCGTCCGAGAGAGAGAGAGAGAGAGAGAGAGAGAGAGAGAGAGAGAGAGAGAAATCTGTAAAAATGTAACACACACAGGGCAAGTCTGTAATTTCTACTCGTTAATTGGTGCTAACACAAGAAAGTTCAAGTAATGTGCCTACTACATTTAGACTAGTTCTTTCCATTTGACTATAGACTGATTATTACTATATTATAAATTGATAATATATTTGAAGTCTACAGATCTTCAGTGTGGAAGACTGTAAGATGGAATAAGCACAAATGAAAACAAATATACCCTATGGAATTTTTGACATAAAATATCAGCCTCCAGCTTTGACACTTGGTCCCCAGTCCTCAGAGAATCAATAGTTTCAGCTCATGGGAGCTGGAGAATGAGCAGTATGGAGGCTGAGGCATCCAGAGAGATATGCCATCAAAAGGAGAGAAATTAAATGATCAACACAAGTTTTACCCCACAGTCCTCCTGTAGGCCATCCAACCACAGCAGAACCTGAGTTGGGGCTTCTGTCAGGAAAATATACCAAACAGTATGCAGTAACATGCAAATACAAGGTATTCTTTCATCTCCTAGTAGCCCCTTAGCTGGTTTCCTATCCTGCTGTGGGAATTATTCTCAGCACAGTTTATTTTATTTGGGTTGTTTTATGATTAATGACGATACCTAGATTTTTCTAAACTGCTATAAATGTCACATTTGTTCGAAAGTTAAGCCTTACTGAGTGAAAAACAAAAGTTACCTCCATTGATAGGTTCCATTTTTACATTTAAATGTTTTCAGGGAATAGAATGTTTTTCAAAAGTGCTATAAGGCTCTAGGGTCACTGATTCCTGTGTCTAAGTTAGCTCAACAGACATTCAGACATGAGAAAATTTAGAAAAAGGGTTCTTTCTCCTACTTTTTGATGAAGCAAACTTATTTCTGGTCTTCTATAAAAGTAATTTCCTGATAAGATTGTGAAGTGAAGATTTAATGGTTTTTTTTTTTTTAAGAGCTGTGTGTACTCTCTTCCACAGTCAGGTTATCTGCCTTTATAGAAAAATGCAGGTTTTTTTCCCAACTATTTACTTTTTAGAGTGGGTGTTCCTTTCTGTTGCCTTACTTGATTACAGTGGAGTAATCTCAATAATAGCTGTTTATTTGAAAACCAACTAGGAGCCACCACTAAACAGCAGTAACACAAACTGGATAGGCTCGTGTATGGATTGCTATCTTATTTGTGTCTAGGTGACTTGCAGTGGTCTAGAAATTCCTCAAAGTTCCAGCCAACAAGAATTGGACTGGGAGTTTCTGCTAGTTTTGTTTGCATGCAGGAAAAGATCTAGGTGAAACTAATTCCTCAAAAGCATTTTTCCCCCTTTCAAAGAGAACAAAAATATTCCAGGGTGAAATTAAATAATAATAATAATAATAAAAATAATAATAAAGCATTAGAACCAACAAAAGAAAGAGAATGTGGTGAGTTTTGCTTCACCTTGAAACAACTTCCTGAAGAAAAGGATGTGAAGGGAGGGATTACTCAGGGTCAAGATAGGCAAGGGAAGAAAAAAATTCACTGGCTCTCTATCAACTAAGCTCAGCAAATTGGCAAGGAGGAACAGGCACCCACCTAGGCGAGTCCTTCCAGTCACCCCAGCCATCCCTAGGATTTTCCCCTTCCCTAGGAGGACAAACTAGTTTTTGCTGTAGCTTTGGTTTTTGGTCTGTTCCTTAGGCCAAAGGGCATTCAGCAAACCAATCCTGGGGGGTTGGGGACCTAGGGCTGATCCAGGAGGAGGTGGGGGAGGGCTGCACTTTACCTGTTTGGCAGGCCTTCTTTTGCGAAGAAGAGGAAGGAAAAGAAGGAGGAGGAGGAGGAGGAGGAGGAGGAGGAGGAGGAGGAGGAGGAGGAGGAGGAGGAGGAGAAGAAATGGAGGAGGAGGAAGGAAGAGAGGAGGAGGAGGAAGAGGAGGAGGAGAAAGGGGGGGCAGCTATCAGTCTTTGCCCATGCCCTAGGCCCCAGCTACTCTCGCTCCTTTTCAAACTGTGGCGGCCTCACAAGCTACTACTTTAAAAGGCCTGAGATGTTTTGCATGAAGCCCTCACAATAGGGGTTGAGGGAATTGACAGTTTCAAAAACAAGGCGTTCAGTCCTTTCCAGCTGCCGGGCTCGCTCGCTCTCGCACTAACTCCTCGTTGCTCTCTGCTGGTGGCGTCCTCGGCTGCGCACCGCCTTCCCCCACCCCATCAGCCCGCGCCCCTCGGCCGCCCCTCCCCGGCCCTGGGCTGTGTTTGTAAACAGGGGTCAGTGGCCAGGGGCTGCTGGCGCGGGCCTCGGGCCTCGCGGCCTGGGAGGGAAGGCCAGGGACGACCCAGCCGGCCCAGGGCGGAGGGGGTCTCAGGGATCCCCCACCCGCCTCGCTTCTGCGCTCTCACTGACCCAAAGCATCTTTAGGTTCTCCGGCCGGGGCCACCATCCCCAAGATGTTAGGTGCCGCCATTTTGCATAGTGGCAAACGAATCTCTTTGTGACTTTCTTTTCCCGCCCAGATCTTGCTCTCCTCTGAACGTGTTATGATGTGGCTCCTCCAGGCGGAAGAGCCTGAACCCCAGCTTGTCTTGCGCAGCCTCCAGTCCAAGTCCACCCAAGGCCCAGGGCCGAGGGCGACAGGCCTCCTCCCCAGCAGGGACTAGATGCCTCCCTTCACTTTGCACTCCTTTTGTGTGTCCATCGCTGCACCTACCGCTTTGTATTTCTCACCTTCCTGCCCAGGCCTCACCTCCACCCAGGCAAACAGGGCCTAGCTTTTTGCCTTGCTCTGAGTGCTCCAAAGCTTCCAAAATACGCTAGTGGGAAGCCATTGGCAAAGGTCCTGGGCTACCCACTGGAACAACATGGCTGCGTTCTCCCGGGAAGTGGCTCAAGACTCGAGCCCTAGAGTGTGGGGAGGACTAGGGAGCCCTAGGTGGGGGTCGGGCTCAACTTCTAGAGTAGGAGTCACTGGACCAGGCGAGGCTTGCTTGCTTTGGTGCTGTGGTTCCCGTTCTTTGGAACTTCCCTCGGTGCATCTGCAAGGGATTGATGACCTGGAACCGGGAAACGTGAGACAGTGATCTGGAAAACCACCCTGGGCCGGCCAGGGAGGCTGGAGTGCAGCAATGCAAACAAAGATGCTACTGGGGAAGAGGGGAAATACGGATAGGTCACAGGAAAGTGCAACAAGCTTGTTTTCCCGGGTGTTTAAAATGCAGCCCCAGTTGTAAAGTGTGTGAAATTACGCACTGGTCTCTTAAAGAGTGCCTAATTTATAGTAAATAGCAAGGTCTTTGTAAATGGCTTTATTATGTTGTTTCTTGTTAATTGTTGAGAAAATCCCCATTGTTGAGTGTGAAAGGCTTTATGAGCTAACCTGGTCCTCGGTGCAATCAGAGGGCAGTAAATGGCCGCTCGGCCTCCAAGGCCTCACGCACTGGAGGGCAGGCGCGGGCCAAGAGTGTCACCGGGACTTCTAGAGATGCTGCCTTGGCCCGGGGAAAAAGTGGCAAGGCTTTCAAGCTTTTAATTAATGAGAAAGCGTGTTTGGGACGCGCGGGCCCCTAGTGCCGCTGGCTGCATGAGCCCAGGGGAACCTGGCTGGCCGCAGCGACCTGGGCTGCAGGGTCGCGGGAAGGGGATCCGGCCCTGGCTCCTCTCTTAGGTCACAGTCCGCAGGGTGTCGCGCCTCGACCGCAGGCCTGGGGGCTGTGGCTCCAGCTTCGCCAGGATGCGCCGGGATCTTTGGCTTTGTCTGCAGTCCTGCAGCCGCGTGGGGCTCGGGCTCGGGTCCGTTCCGCCTCGGTGGCAGAACCCCTCCAAAATGCCTGGCTAGCTGGGGAACTGGAAAGATCTGCAGGCTGAGTAGGCTCCAGGGAGAGCTGCAGGCCCCTGCCTGGGCCTCCTTGTCTTTTGTTTAAAGCCTCTCTCCTTCCCTCCCTCTTTTTCTGTATTTCTCTCTCTCAGGCGCGGACATCCACACTGTCTCTCCTTTAGAAACCTGCAAGGGACTCAGAATAAGGGAAAAGGGTTTTGGTTCTGTTTAACAAGGAAAAGAAATTTCTTTAGTCTAAAATGAAATATTCCTATCCTCTTTTTCCTGTCATCTCCAGTTCCTGTTCTAGTCATTTAGGACCAGGGAAGGGAATGGGCAAAAGCAGGCAGGAGGTGGATTCACTGCCTGAACTTTGAGGAGGAACCCACTGCGGCCTGCATACCCACGAGGGATGGCAGAGAGCGCCTCCCGGGCTGGGGCTCGGGCTGGGTCTCGCGGCCTTTCCCCGGACCTAGGACCTGCTGGGTCGAGGGGAATAGCAGCTGCCGCCTCTCAGAGCCTCTTCGCTCTAGCACTGCAGCTAGAGAGGGGGAGACAATTTTTTCTTAAGCTTTCATTGGTGGTAGAAAACCTGGCTTGGGTGGACTGTGTGAAGATTTGGACATTTGCTGATGCAAACCACAAGGAAATGTTAATTCCAGTGAGAAAAACCTTTATTCAGCTATCTTCTTTTCCCTTCTAAGATGGCCCTCTGCTTGCGCACTCCGCTCTCACCGAATTAGCTATTACGTGAAATCCCCCTGGGTTTCCAGCACTTGTTTCGCGGATTCTCGTACAACCCATATTAACTATGCACTTTCTGCTATTCCTCCTGTGACTGTCCCTGCCTCTTCCTTCTTTGCGGAGAGTATGATGCATTTTATTTTAGTCCAATCGATGCGTGCAAATACTGGGATAACACAACCCACACATCTGCGGTGGAGCTGTTTTCAAAATTGAGTTTTGGGATCAATACTAAGTTGAAATGCTCCAAATTGCATGAATTTACCAAATTCAAGCCTTGGGCTCCCAAGCCCCTTTCCTGAGTCATTAACACACTCACAGGGCCCTGTTATGCAGTGCTTCTTTTTGTTCTTTCTGCCTCTCTCAAAATAGGATGCTTTCCTCCCATATATTTCGCTTTCTCTAAAGATCACTTGGGCTTGTTTGGAAAAATACGACCCCAAAAACCTATAGTTCTAAACCCTTGTCACCCAGTGTGGCTTCCACACCCGTCCCTCCACTCTTCCATTGCTGACAGTCTTTCTCTGTTTCCTAGGACCTAACAGTAGCATCTAGAAGTGCCCTAGTGGATGCTCCAAAAACATTTGCTGGATTTAATGTTTAATATTTCACTGTTGAGGGAAGAGCCAGAACTTCTAGATCTGAGCTGTTGGGGTCAGGATCCGTGCAGCTCTAATCTTTTGTAGCCACGAACTGGTGCCTAACTGGGGGCTGGAGGCTGGGGGCAGGGTGGGGAAGGACAGTGGCTGCCCCCTTGTTTAAAGGTAGAGAGTTTGGTGGCTTCTGAACAAGAATTAGGAGAGCTTGCTGCCCACAATGGTGTGTGTGTGTGTGTGTGTGTGTGTGTGTGTGTGTGTGTGTAGTCTGGAAATAATACCTAAGGAAAACAACCCAAGAACCTAGGGTGCTAGGGTATCTCAGTTTCTTAGTTGTTACTGAGTCTTCCTTTAGGTTAGATGACTGGTACAAGAGAAACAGAAAATAGTGGACAGGAAGGGGGGACGGGGCATGGGGCTTGAGGCTCTCCAGAAAGATCAGTTATTACTGTAATCAAGCCTATCAATATGTTTATGTTTGACCCTTTTTGTATGCAAAAGACTGGGCAGTCAATAGACTCAGATCCAAAAATAGTACTAGCTTTGCAAGGGGCAACTGCTTGGTCCGAAAAGGCCCTCCCAGCCCAGATATACTGAAGGAAGTGGGGGGAACAGAAGGGAGGTCATCTGAGTGGCTGCCTGTCCTCTTCTCCAAGCCACCAAAATCACAAACAAACAAACAAACTTAGAATTCTCCTGAAGAGTAGGCTACTGGAGAAGTGCACAGAGGAGCCTGAGGCCGGAATATAATTTCCATTGTTGGTGTTTGCCCTCTTTCAGATCAGTTTAAGTTAGCTCAGGAAAAGCACAATGCTTGTGATAAGTGATGACCAATGGAAAACGGTATGGAAGAGGGTCTGAGCCAACCTTAGCAGCGGCCCAGCCTCTCTCCTGTGAAAGTTAGATTTGATACAAATGTATGAAGGATCTTCAGGATACCACTTGCTCAGTAAGCAGGCATTTCAATCTCTGAAACAACCTGAAAGGGCCTAGATGCTTGGATCTGTTAGGAATAAAAGCACATTGTACATTCCTTCCCCATCATGTTCCTCCCCCTGCAAATGAATACTCTGTCAGTGGGACAAATGTCAAAGATTAGTTTTCTTCCTCTACATGGGGTCCAGATATGCAGTCCAGTGGAGGGTTAAGCTTGCAGATCTCTCATTGCTACACCCATTCCAATTAAAAACTGTTTTATAGTAGGAATTGCTATGAACATGTTTATTTGCCCTTTCCCCCTTTATCTCCCCTTTTTTCTCATCTTCTACCCCCTTAGCCTCTCTCCTTTTCCCTTACCCTCCCTTCACCCAGGTGAAGGCTACAGGGGGGAAAACCAGTATTTAGTAAACCTTTCTCTAGAGGTGGCAAGAGGGGAAGAACTGGACTTAAACCGGTGCTGAGAGGCAATCTGGGAAGCTGCTGTGGGGGCTCAGCTTCCTTGCTGAGGTGAGGGGCCACAGCTTCCCAGCCTCTTGACCTGAATATGCTGAGCAATTCTGGTAAGACCATAAAAAAACAGCGTGTCTCTCCAGACCAGGAGTCCCACTCCATCAACACATGGCTATGGATCTAACATGGAGCGCATTGCTAGATGCAAGTGTACAGAGATGCTTTTAATTTGGTTCCAAGTGTTATACATCATGTGGCAAATTGGCTTTCAAAAAGCCAAACTTTATTTTATTTTTTCCTGTTAATAATAAAGACTTCTTAAACAGCCTTAAAATATGTGATTGAGAATTAAAAGTGTGCATCATTACCACTGGAGTGGTTTTTATATGATTTTTAAAAGAGAGGTAGTACATTTTTTTCTTTCCTAAGAAAGGAGGCCTTTTTTTTTAAGTGGAAAAGATCGGCTAACATTTAAGTTATTTAATCATTTTGTGACTCGTGTGATTTTAAGAAAATAATAAAATATTTAAATCCTTTTTTTTATCCTGTCACATTTTTATGAACCACAACTTTTTAAAATTTTATTTATTTCTGTATGTGTATGAATGTACTGCCTGCATGCAAGTTTGTGCACCCGTGTCATGCAATGCCGTGGAGGTCAGTAGAGGGTGTCGGATTCCCCTGGAACTGGAGTTCTCCTGGAATTGGAGTTTCAGACTGTTCTCAGCCGCCATGTGGGTGCTGGGGATCGAACCAGGGTCCTCTGTAAGAGCGGTTGGCGCTCTTAACCGCTAGGCCATCTCTCCAGCCCATATGGACCATGACTTTAAAAAAGAAATTAGTAAATTAGTTACACACTCTTCTTTATAAAAGTTATCCATGGAACTTCCACTAAACTATCATCATTTTGCACTGTCTTTTACATTTACCCTGTGTTTGCAACTGCAATTTAACACTACAAGAAAAGAGAACTTATTTTGTACAACTTAAGTGGGAGGGAAATATTAGTTATCTTACAGAGAGGTGACCGGAGTTTCTAAAGTCCTGTTCTTTGCACCAATCTGACTGGTCTAATCTGAGGAGGATCTGATCCTACACATATAATCTCCTGACACAACAGAAGAATTTCTACATTGAACTGCAGGCATCCCGATGGTAAATTTCTCATTTCTTCCTGATTTGAACAAATATTTCAGTGTATACTCCCAAGATCGATTTCAAATGTGATCTTCAAGGGAAAAAAAGTGTGGAAAAAAATCATTATTAAGGAAAAGAAAAGCAGGAAGCCTTTTATAAATACTGTTAGGACCACTGATACCAGTTACCTGCTATAATGTGAATGGAATCATTATGGCTGATCCATTGACATGGTTTCTTCATTCAGGATCCTGGCCAAAGGAATAGCATGTCAGTGTGTAAAATTCTAGCCAAAGATAAGCCATTACAATGGAAATCTCCATGTGCAAAGTCTCACTGAAGCCAATGAAATTGAGTGTAATATCCATACAGCATTCTCATCTGCTTGCTCCAGGATTTAGTATGCGGCTCTGCATTGAAATGAGATTATGCATATAAAATGCCAATATAGAATACACTGCCCAATAAAACATTAGAAAAGCAACTTATAGAACATAGACATGGGCTTTACTTAAATTTGAGCTTCATGTACAAAATAAACCACAGCACCTTCAGGACACTAAATCTACACCATGTCCTCACTCTGGTTTTTCATGCTTGTCTCCCCCACCCCCTCTCCTATCCAAACACAATTCTTTTAAGGGCACTCTTCAAATCATCTAACAATTCCCAAAGGGAATCCAGGAGTCTCTTAAAGTGTCTTTCTAAATTAAAAGGCTCCAAACAATTTAAGTGCATTTTTTTTGAACCAAAAATATCAGAAAGTATTTGGACTTGCAAACCTTTGGCTGTATAGAAAAGAAGAAAGGGACCAAAGAGAAAAACGCCCCCACAGTGGATTACAAGGTTATGGGACAGGTCACTAAGAAAGGGAAATAAAACTGAATGTTAGGTTGGGCTTGTAAATTATGCACCTTTCAGGAAAGGGGGTTTAAGGTCTCTTCACTCAAGGATTTTTTTTTTTCCCATCCATTTTGCTATTAATTCTTAACTCTTGGTAGGCAGTTCTTTAATGAGGTTGTTTGTGGCAGGTTAATTTTCTCCAATCTACCGAGCTCCTCATTTTCCTTTTTAAGTGCACTGCTGCCTAGAGCTTTCAGAATTCTCCATCCTAGAAGAAAACAGAATAAGCTTGGTGAAGTTCCCTAGCCAGCCTGGGAATTAAGGGCGTTATGCAGACCGATAAACAGAGGGCCTGGGACAGATGGGAGTGGGAGGGTAGGAGCCAGGCTGAGTTGAGGGCAAGAGGGAGAGAACTAGGTCTTAGGAGAGCAATGACCCTAGGAGTGTAATATATTAAATATTGCAGCGATCGATTTCAATACCCCAAGTGGACACGGGAATAAAAATTCACCAACAAGCTGAAGTGATTAGGAATGCTTTGTTGCGAGGGGAAAAATGTGATTTTCTTCAAATCCTTTTTGTTCAGGTTAGAAGAGGCCCAGACAATCCAAGTGTAAGCCCTAGATTCCCAGTTTGGGATATAACCCTAAAGGTTAGTCATATCTCAATGGCCCTTCTGCATAGTGGAAAGATGAGTTGTGTACCAAGGAGGATTAAATATCAGCCACAATTATGGGCTGGTGACTGTAGAAGCTTTCCTCCCAAATCAGAGAAGAGGGCATTTTGGAGAGCTGTGCTTTTCCTGTGTGTTAGTCTTTGTTTCAGCTCTGGGACAAAGCAGTGGCATGTACAATTCTTCTTCCATTAAAATCTAGGCCAAAAAAAAAAAAAAAAAGGCACACTATGTTTTACAGAAGGTCGAATCTATTGTAGGGTAGGATGTGAAAACAGCATTTGGTGCCATGTAGGAGAAAAATATTTTTGAAGTGTTATTCTGGGGACAAAACTATGAAATTGTCATACATATAGGTATAAGTACCTGTGGCCATGTATGATTTTGTTAGTGATTTCAGTATTGGGTAGGATTCCTGCTCTCAGCTATTCTTGCCATGAACTGTGTTCTCTCTCGAAGTCTAGGAATCTGTTTAGGGATTTGGGGTAGTCACTGTGGAGGCTGCTTGGAGCAGGGGGATTGTTTTCAGTCACAGCCTAATGGGCAAAGCCTGGGCTCTTCATGCTGGGGACACCAAGTCTGCTGCTAGGGACACACTGCTGGATGCCTGCATGGAGCATCAGCAGCTCCTGCAGCTGCCTCCTCCTTCAGTGTGGTGGGGCTACAGATCAGAGGAAGAACTGCTGCATCATACAAAGGAGTTCTTTAATGAGGAAGAGTTTCCTAGACTGACAGTGGACTATGGCTGCTGCTCTGGCTTGGCTTTCTCTCTAACAGATCTCTGACCCCTTCAATGCTTCTTTATAGGCATTGAGAAGGATACACAGACACACAGACACAGACACAGACATACACACACCACTCTCTGATAATCCAGAGGCAGACTTCTATTTTACCCTGGTGGTCTGGTGCTGAGTGAGGATAGTCATGGAAGGTGTGAGCCAAGCTGAATTTCAGTTGGGTAGAAGCAAAAGACTCTCTCTCTCTCTAAATGACTCCTCTGCCATCAGTGGTCTAGTCTTCCATTCATCACAGTGTGACTAGCTCTCACTTCTTACAGTATGGTTCAAATGATCAGCTGTATTTTTGTGTGAACTTCTTCTCACCATTTTGTGTGAGTTTCTTCCCACATTTCTTGAAATCTAATTCGGGCTGACCATGGTGGGTTAAGGCTGAGATTGGTTGTGCAACAGAGCACTTAGGTTCCTGCAGCTTGAGTCTCCCAGGCTTTCTGTGGAGTGCTGAGTGGCTACAGGGAGGCTATTATGTCCTATAAAGCTGTTTATCTCTCTTAAGCTACACAGCTCCTTTCTCTCTTCAGGTTGTGTCCAACCAAGTGCAGGTGTGAAATATCAAAGACATAACCTTGAGAAACTAGTTACTGAGTGTGGGGATGACTGAGTTGGGGGAATCTGGAGAAGAAACAATTGGCCCATGTTGTGCGTCCCCCTTTGAGCAGCTTTTGTTCTGTTTCTCCTCTTCTGTGTGGGCTTCTCACCTTCCCTTCTCTCATCCTTTCCCTCTATTTTAAATCACATGAAGACCAGCAAAGGTGAAACTAGGCTTCACTGCCTGGGCAGGTAGGAGAGTACAGAGACTCAGGTCTTAGATGACCAGGGACTCTTTAGGAAAGAAGGGATCTCTTGGGGGTGAGGGAGGAAGAAATGTGGGTAGGTGGAGCCTTTCCACCCAGGTCTCTGAGGTGCAGCCTCTGAGTCCATGGCTGAGCACTGGGATGAACCCCAAGGTCTGCCTGGTATAGGTACCTGTTGCTTGAAATGTCTGAAGGGGTCTTTGGGTTCCTGACCTATTGTAAGTCTTGGGGTTAGGTCGGGCTCCCCTTGGAGCTGTTGGATTCACCTGTCATTACGCTCACTGCCCAGAGTCCTTGACAAACTGCCACAATGTGTGCTTCAACAAGGGCGCTTAAGGTTCACTGATCTGTGTGTAGAACTTTGCAGAACTGCAAATAAGCGAGAAAATTTGCCTATTCTTGTGAAGGGAGACACAAGTTTGTACTTAACACAGAAGCATGAGAAAAAGAGGGGTGGAGGGAGGGCTTCTGGCCAAAGCCCCACTGTAATCTCCAGAACAATTTCATTTCCTCTGCAGCACCCTGGCTACCCTGGCCCATGTCTCACAGAGGACAGGGAGGAGATGGAACTGAAAGATGGAGAGTGGGGGAAGAGAGGCTAGGCAGTCAGTGGGGCCTCAGGTGAGAGCTGAGCGGGGCGGTGCTGAGAGGGCCGGTGATGGAAGGCCGCCGGACCGGGGAGGGGCCGAGTCACAAGCTTTGGAAGGCTTCCGCGGAGGCTTTTCCTGAAGAGTTGCCTGGCCCGCCTCCGGGGCAGCTGGCCGCACGCTCCCCCGCCCCTCCGGGAGGAGCTGGTGGCCAGGAGCTCGGGTTTCGGCTGCCCCTACGCTGCCCCGCCGCCGGCGCACGCCCAGCTCGGCGCACAGGCCTTTCCCGCTTGCTGAGAAAGGGAAAAGCGCGTTGCGCGCGGGCGGTGGCGGCAGCGAGCAAGTCGGTGCGGGAGCCCGATCCCCCCAGGACCAAGCAGCGTCCAGCCTGCCGCCCAAAGCTCGCCCTGAGGCGCGGGCTAGTGATCCGGTGCCGAGCGGCTGCGGCCCTGGCCTTCTAGAGCTCCGAGCCCGGCGCCGCCGCTGGGAAGCAGGCCGCGGAGCTCTGCCTCCGTCCTCCGAAGGAGAGCTTGGAATTTCTGAACCTTTTATTTGAAAGTGATTGATCACGTTCCACCGGAGACGGAGTCTCCACCCTCTGTCCCCTCCTCCGTCGCCTTCGCTTGTCACCTCGGCTCTAAGTGCTAGCGGAGGAGCACGCGAGGTGTGCGTTTGGCGATGGGTGCTGCCAGCGCCAGCATCCCGTGCGTTTGCAGGAATTCCGATGTGAGAATCCATCTGTGCGAACCCACAGCCAGAGGGGCTGGTTCGTGCCTCCTCGCCCAGAACCCTGTAGGTGAAAGTCGCCATCGATCGCTTTTCCCCTGACATCTGTCCCTGCATGCCTGCCTTCTTGAAGGAAGCCCTCGCAGGAGGCGGGCTCCACATTGGAATCCTTCGGGGAACTGAGGATAAAGGCTCCTGGCCTCCATGTATTAAGTTGATTATTAATTTGAGCTATCCGGAGCTAGTAACTCTCTCTACGCCCTGGGCTCTGGGAATTGTCACGAGGTGGGGACCCAGGCATGAATGACTGGGAAAAGCCAGTGGCAGAGGCTCCCTGACGCCTGAGTGGGCTGGGTAGAGTTACCTCCTCGGCCAAGCTCCACTCTTCCTCGCTCCCAAATAAATTCTTAACTAGTGTAAACACATTAGTATTATTAAATGGGTGAAACACAGGGGGTTGGGTGTGGGGGCATGTCAACTGGACCACGACCCCCGTGATACTTCTCCGATGACAAATCAGTGTGCTTGCAACACGAAAATAGAAATGTAACATTCAACTGGACGAATTAATTTTTGACGGATTTACGGTATGATTTTCTTTCAGGCGGTATTCATTGCTTCTATCCTGAGTGCGGTCCAAAGACAGAAATATAAACAAGCACTCTCTGCCTTGCGGAAGCCCCTTAACAGTATCTCCCAAAGAAAGATCAAGACACTGTGAATTTTCCCCAGATAATGCCTCATATTCCGAATGACTGATCAGAGAACTCCGGTATTGTTAAATAAAATGAGAGGAAGGCGAGTGACGTGGGATCCTAACAATGGGATTTCTGAATCAGTTTGCTTGATTGACATTCGGGAGCTTCATGACCCCAGGGAATAGGATTCATTATGGTGAATACACCAAAACATCACCCAAGATTAGAACTCTAGATCCCCCTTTAATCTCATTTTAGCCTAAATTATAGTGGGAAAATATAAGAACCAAGAGAAGAAAACTCCCTCATATATGGACCTCAAGTTTTAATCATAGTAAAGGGGGGAATAAAGTGTGAAGCTGAAATAGTTTCCAACACTTAGGACTAGTACTGACAATTAAGTAGAAAGCATGGGCATGGTATGGTAGGTACTAAGAATGTTTGTGTGGTAGAAAATACTTCATACTTCTCTTAGGAGACAACTTTCTAGAGGTATATGCATAAAGTTTTTTTTTTCTTTGTATGTATGAGGAAAATATCATACCCATCATCAAATTCATGGTGAGAAATAACCAGATATTTTAAATCTGGAGTCTAAATTTCCATTATTATTTGGAAGACTTCCTTATTACTTTGGAGAGGATTTTTATATTAATGCCAAAAGTTGTGTTGACATTCAATGTAACCCAGGAAATTGTCAGAGCTGTTTCTCAATTCATGTTGGAAAAGGGGAATGTGTTTTGCAGTCTGTTTTAATAACCAAAAAGTGTGAGCTAATGCAGGCGGTGGGTTAGATAAGAGTCTGATCTATGGTAACTTCATTGTACAGAAATTTTGATTCTTCAAAACTTAGAAATTTGAAAGACTTAGAATTGTGGATCAAGTTGAACCAACTGACTACAGAAAGAAAAGCAGTGATAGAAGACAGAGTTATATTGTCACATTTTAAAAGGTAGATACAACAAAGGAAAATGTAGTAGGATATGAAAATAGAGAAATTTGTTATAAATAATGGGCTGGAAAGATTGCTATTCAATACAGCTTCACCACCATTTTGAGGGATAGGTTTTAATAATCCTCTGCTGCATGGAAACTGGGGGAGTCCTGAGAATTATTTTTGCAGCAAGATGGAACTCTAATTATTAGGAGCTCAGTAATCACCAAATAAACTCTGAGCTTTGAGGTTAAAAATAGACGACTATCCTCATGTTCAATTATACAGTATCAATTACTAATACAACTGATGTTTCAGTGTCTCAGCGCGAACAGATACCATCTTCTATGGAGATACCTTGGTATTAATTAATGACTTCTTTATTCTCATTATTCACAAGGAAAAATAGGGGTCATGTCACATTAAAATTAAGATTATCTTAGTTTATCTGGGCTCTTAAAGACCATTCAAACTAATTATATTTTGAATTAACAGAGGAGGGCAATTTATCGCTTTACTTTTTTGTTCAAAGACAGGAAAATAAAGATCAGAAATAAGCAAAGTTTCATTCTGAAGCTAGAAAGAAGCAAACATGTCTTGACTTTTGCAGTATTTCCCTTGCTAACGGGGGAATGGGGGAACTGTAAAAGACGTGACTTTGCAAAGTCAAGTCCTTTTTAAAAGACTCGGATCGAAATTCTTGCTATGCAACAAGGATTCAAGTTTGATTAATTTTCTGCAAGCGACGTGACAGCGGTGTTTTAAAAGATTAATTAAAATTGAAGTGATACGGAGCAGGAATTCAACCTGCAGAGGCGTCCCTGGCGCCTTGGGGGGCTTTGCAAGCAAGTCCCATGCTCGAACTGCGGGCTTTGCCGAGCCTGGGACGCAATTCCCCGTCTCCTAGAGAGGAACGCGGAATTTGGCAAGGCGCCCGTCTGGCCGCCTGGCATCCCGAGCCGGCCGCCAGCTCTCGGGGGTGGGGACGGGGTGTGTCACCGGGAACCCGCAGCGAAGAGTACAGCTAACGCGCCTTTAGACCAGCCAGTGAGAACCTGGGTCCAGCCAGGAGGCAGGACGGAGTTCGGGAAGCCTGGCGCTGTCCGCCGCGGGCCACCCGCGACCCCCGCGGGAGCACCTACTTCTGTGACACCCCGCTGGTGCGGAGTCCCCCCTCCCCCACGCAGCGCGCGGATGTGCGCGAGTGCAGGGTCTGTGGACCGCACTCAGGGAGGATCCTGCATAGGGCGGGGGCCGGGCCCGGATCATAGGCCTGGGTGAGCGCTCCCACCGGGTCGCCTCGGACCCGAGACTCCCAGGCCTTCCCGGTGCAGCTAGCTGCTCCACGTCCTCACACCCCCCCCCACTCTGCAGTTTCCCGCTCTCGCTCCCCTCCCCCATAGCCCCATCCCCTCGCGTTCCTCCGGACGCCTCCATCCGAGTTAGAAATTAAGCCTAACACAATTGTAACTGTGCTCAGGAAGACACAATCGCCGGAGCCCTGGGGGTCGCGCGCGGCGGAGAGGCGACGCGGGTGGCACCGCCAGGGTGTGGCTTCTGGGGGGAAGAAGAGGGCGTCCGAGTGCCGCCAGCTTCCCCGGGGCTCCAGCTACACAGCCCCCCAACTTGGGTCCGCACTGCCCCGGATGAGTGCTCCGGGGTCCCGGGTTCCCACGGCCTCGGGTCCCAGGTGGTCCTTGGTGACCGGCGGCAACGCGGGTAAGCCCTGCCCGGGCTCCGGGTCCCGGCCTAGAAGGGTCCCCGGGGATTCTCCGCGCCGGGAGGACCTCGGGGTGTCTCCACCCCCTGGCGTCCGCCTTTACCCATCCTCCTCCGGGAGACCCTGGAGGTGGCGAAGTGAAGAGAGGCGGGAACGCCGGCGGGGCGAGCGGCCTAGCCGGGGCGGGAAGCTGGGGGAGTCCGAGAGTTGAAGCAAGGAGGGTGCGGGCCTAGGGGACCCCGAAAGCGAGGCGACTCGTCCTTCCCCTCCGCAGGGGGCTGGGGGGTGTCTCTTCCCGGGGAATCCCCACCCAGCCGCTCCCAACCTGGAGAACAAAGGGTCTGGGAAGCTCGGTCGGGGTCGGGGAACGTGGGTGGAGGGAGGCAGGAAGGCAGGCGGTGGGGGCAGGGGAGGGCGCCTGCCCATTTCCTTTCCTTCCTTGCCGTGTGATGGAAAGCTCCATCCAGCAAACGCCTAGCTGAGGCCGCTTCTAAATCTGGGAGAGCTCGGGTTCCTTACCTAACGGCTGCACTCGCGCCCTTCCTCCCACTGCATCCCCGCCCCCTCCCCGACTTCAGCCCGGGAGCTGCGGGAACCCCAGCAGAGAGGCGCGCGCGGAACCGCGGGGCAGCAGCGCCCCCTGCAGGTGCCGGGCGCCTCGGCAGCACCGAGCCGCGCCGGCTCTTAAGGTGGAACTCGCCTCTTTCCCCACCGCCCTTGCCAACACTCGGTCTCCCAAATCCCTCGCTCTACGGGCTCTAATAAGTCTTGCGGGCTAGAAGACTTGGAGCCCCGAAGACGGTCGCTCACTGCTGCTATTTTATGGTCCTTTGGCCCCGCTACCTGCAGGACCTCTTCCGTGGATGCCCCGCGATCGATCTGGACACTCACACTGATAATTCCCTGCAGTATAAGAGGATGCGGTAAGACCAGACCGGTGGCTTTCTAATTGGAAAGCAAATTTTTACAGTTCGTTTATTAAACGTAGAAGGTCAACAGTCAAGGGTCTCTAAGGAATGAAATGAGCCTGCGTGTTTCGTATCTAAATGTTTAGGAAGAGACTGGCGGCTTGGCAAACTCGTGGACACAGGTGCCAAGTGCCTGCGGACCCGACCCGGAGCTGTCTGGGGAAACACGCCTCGCGCACCTCCCGCGCCCCTGTCTCAGCATGCTGTTTCGATGTTTTGCCTTTTCCTTTTTTTTTTTTCGTTTTGTTCTGGAACCGACCGGTATGTGCCTGGGAACTCAGCGTCTTTGGGCAGTGTCCTACTCGAACTCCAGATTCCTGGAGGAAAACCTTCAAGCACGGCTGTCCCCGGACTCCAGCACACCTAAGACCCGGAGCCTCCGAGGACGGCGCCGGAAGGCGGGCTGGGGGGGCTGGGCGCGCGGATCTTCCGCAGCGTGGGAAGTCCCCTCCCCGCTGGGCACGCGGCCCGGGCTCCGCCCCGAGGGGTGGGGGGCCGGCGCGGGAGACTTCCAGTTCACGCGCTAGGCAGCTGCGGGCGAAGCTCGCCAGGGCAAGTGCCGCGAGGTCAGACCCGCCCCGGGGATTGCAAACCGCAAGCGAAAGTCGAGAAGGTCTGGAGCTTGCCCACTAATCCGTTTTACACTGTGAAAACCGCAGACCTGTCGCCTAGGAGGCCACTTTTTAATTCGAAAGCAAATAGACGAAAAAAAAAAACAAACAAAATAAACGCGCGAGCACACAGCACACTTCCTTGTGCTTAGGTGTTTGGTTTTGTTTCTTTGGCGTTTTGGCTTCTAATGTTGTTATTATTATTATTATTATTATTATTATTATTATTATAAACTGATCTGTGCTCGCGCTTGCTCGTGGCATCTGGGCACCTGGGGTACGGCGGCGCTTGTGCCACTCTCTGCAAACTCTTTCCCGGGCTGCCCTGTGCGCCGCCTCTTGCTTCCCGCCTCTCCACGGGTCTTGCGAGGTCTCGTGCTCCCGGCAAGCCCCATCGCGTGCTTTCTCCCCCACAGTGGCAGGTGTCGGCGTTTCAGGCATTCCCGGAGCGTTGACGTTGTGAGTGGATTTAATCGAAGAGTAGGGAGTTGGGTGGGCCTGCCAGTGCAGGGACTTGGATCTGCGGCCAAGAGGACCAGAGGAAAAGCTTGCAGAGCGTCTCACTACTGTCCTAGGCGGGTAGGGTTGGGGGAAGGCGCATCATGCCGCTACCAGACAAACTCTCAGTTTACTACCACGGGGTCAGGTGGGCAGAGTTCCGGGAGCGTGACTTGGTGGCTGACTGCTTCCCACGATCCTGTTTTAGGGTCCTATTTAAGATATTTATTTATTTAATCAGCTGATGGCGTTTGAAAGGTAAAAGAAACCCTTTACCTTAAAAAGAACTAGGAAAGAGTACTGAGTTAAATTGTGGAGAGGGAAAGAGGGAAGGATGGATGGAGAAGATGGTTAACTTCATTGTTCTTTGAAATTCAAAATGTTAGCTAGGTACTGGTCATTAATTCATTTTAAAAGCATTTGCTGTGTTGAATAAAGTTTTCAGAAAGTTGTTAGCCCTTGTATGAAGCTCAATTGATTTTGATTTAAAGCAAATTTGAGATAAAAATGTCCAAACGGAAAATGTGTATACAGCAGACTTTTAGTTTCTCTGGTCTATTTTTGAGTAAGAGATTTTTATAGTCAAAAGTCTGTAGAACAACTTCCTCCCTCATTCCAACCGTCACCGGAGAAGAATCCCGAGTTCTCTTTCGCGTCTTCCCATCAATAAATCTAAGTGAGATAACTTTACGTGTTTGTGGTGTTCTATTGTTTTTCTCACTGGCTTTCTTGATTTCTAATATATGAGCACACACAGACCAGTGTAAATGTGATTTAACAATCTGGGTTCATATTAAAGTTTTCATCGAAGTTCATGACCTCTGTTGTTCTTCCCTTTGCACATTATTAAAGATCTTTGGTAAGCAAATAAAATGAGCATTTTTACTCTGAATTTCTTTATAACTAAATGGAAAAATGACATTACTGAGCTGTTGAGCCATATTTTATATCAAAATATGAAAAGATATTGAAGGGTAAGCCATAGTTTCTTTTTTTTCAGAATTATGGTTTTTAGTCATTTTTAGTCATATTTTGGCAAAGCTTCTTCTTAGTAATTGAAAATGGCTAACCACTGTGTGTACATTCCAAAAAGACAGGCTTGTTTGCTTTGCTGTGTATCACCAGCAACTTAAAACTATCAGGTTCAAATTACTTAAGTAATGCCCACTGAAGGAAGGGTTGGAAAATTAGAAACTATAAAATTATTGTTTTGGGTCTTTTATGAAGTTTTAATTAAACTTAATTTTTGTGAGAAAAACAAAAACAATTCCAGAACCCCTTAAGTAAAACAATCTGTGATTGTTATGGCGCATGCCTTTAATCCTAGCACTTGGGAGGTAGAGGCAGGCGGATCTTTGTGAGTTGAAGGCCAGCCTGGTCTACAAAGTGAGTTCCAGGACAGCTGGGGCTACAGGGGGACCCTGTCTCAAAAAGACCAAAAAAAAAATGTATCCCCAAAGGTATATTTTAGTGAAAGTACATGAATACAGATAGAATTATTAAGTCTTTTCTCTCAAGTGAATTCTCTCTCTCTCTCAAATGTAAGACACATAAAACTCCAGATCATGTATTTTAATTAGTTCTGATAATAGGAAAACTGATCCTGATTTTCTCAGAGCATCTTAGTTATCAGAAGGAACAACTCCAAAAGCATTTGATAAGCATTGCTTCCTGTATTATTGTCTACATGAGATTCCATCATTGGAAATATGCAAGAATATTATATTTGCTTCAGAAGCTTGAGAACACAATAGAATTTGAAGTACTGAAAATACAATTCCTGGTTTGACAATATCTTAGAAGTAGCCAAGGTATCTCTCTTTTTGAAATAACTAATAATGTCAGAGAGGAAGGAAGGATTTCAACACAGGCAAGATGTGATGAATGAACACAAGGAACAATGAAGCTATTGACAAAACGTGCTAACTTTTTGAATTCTATCTAAATTATTATTTTTTCATTGCAGCGCATAGGAAGACATGAAAGTGTATCAATGTTCATCAAACACAGGGTAATAAAAATGTGAGTGACAGTTAATGGCCTGTGACTGTAATATGATTGTTAGCGTAGGTGAGCAAAGGCACTGGAGCATTTGTTCTTGTTTAAGGAAGATCCATGGTCCACAGTGGAGATGGGTAAAGTTTGTACAAAATTGAGGCCATGAAGGAAGAAGGCTAAAAAAAGAATAGCACAAATTCCATAATTAAAAAAAAATTGTTTTCTGTTTTAGATTTGACTCTAGTCAATTGTTCCTGCTAGCTATTTAGATGAAATAAATGGAATATCACTTAATAGGCAGAGGCGTTGATACAATTTCCTCTCAAAAGATCTGATTCCTAGCATCCAAAGGAAACGAATTCAAGTTAGTATTAGAACTCGAATTTGTTCTGCCAGAGTGAAAATTGGTTCCATTAGGCATCAGTCACAGAACTCTTTCAGACCCAGCTAGTTGCTGTGGCTATGAGATATCCAACTAGCTGAAACAATAAAGTCTTAAGTAGTACTGGATGTGCTCTGGGAAACTATCCCAGGGGTTTTAATTTTTTTTTTAATGAAAGTTTCCTAATTTTACAGTCTTCATAAATCTGGACCAAGTGTAATTAAGGTAATGGGTGTGTGTGTGTGTGTGTGTGAAAATCTAAAGGAGTGACCGTCTAGAGAAGACACGGTAAGAATAACTTAAAATATTAACTGTTTTGCTGTGTTCGGCCTTTCACCATGACTCCATCCTAAGCATTTTTTCTGACTCACCCATATTCTGCTTCCTTCTTGTTGCAGATTTATAGCTCTCTGGGGAAACCCCTGGAAGAAGTAATATATCAGACAGACTATTCAAAAGCCTAAAAGTTAGTGTCTGACTATACAAATAAAAATCTAACCTGCAAGAAAGAAAGAGAAAATCAGTTTTACCTTAGGTGAACGAGTATTCCCAATATGATAAGAAGATTGAAAAAATATGCATGATGTCCAAAAATTCATAACTTCAGCCTGGTGATGTAGTTTATTTGGTAGAGCCCTTTCCTAGCATACAGCAACTCTGGGTTCCATTTCCAGTATCGAATAAAACTGGGTGTGGTAGTGTATGTGTGTAATCCCAGCACTAGGTGGTAAAAGGAAAGGATCAGAAGTTCAAGATCACAGTTTGGGGCCAGCCCAGAATACAGGAGAATAAAAAAAAAAGGCATGCATGTAACCATATCTTTTCATAAATAAAATAAATTAGCCAGGTGTGGTGGCACACGCCTTTAATCCCAGCACTTGGGACACAGAAGCAGGCAGATCTCTGTGAGTTCAAGGCCAGCCTGGTCTAGGAGAGCTGGGACTACAGTGAGACCCAGTCTCAAAAAAGACTAACTAACTAGATTGATTGGAAACCCTGGCATATTGTTTTAGAAAATACTTGATAGCTTTCATGAAATAATGACTGTAAGTTTTTATTTCTTTTTTTTTTTTTTTTTGGTCTTTTCAAGACAGGGCCTCCCTGTAGCTCCAGTTGTCCTGGAACTCACTCTGTAGACCAGGCTGGCCTTGAACTCACAAAGATCCTCCTGCTTCTGCCTCTCAAGTGCTGTGAAAGGTGTGTGCCACCACGCCCGGCAAGTTACATTTCCTGTGCGATAAGGTGGTAAGATGTCCAAGATTCATTTGCCATGAAAGGTTCTTGGATTTATCAAAGAAAAAAAAGTACAAGATGTTTAGTTAATTTGAAATTCAGGGAAATAATTATATTTTGGTATGAGTATAAAATACATAATATTTGAGAAATTTTCATAATTTCATTATGTATCTGAACTTTCCTNTGAATGTACTGTCTGCATGTAGGTTGGTGCACCAACCTACATGTCTGCGGAGATCAGAAGAGGGTGTCGGATTCCCCAGGAACTGGAGTTGAAGAGGGTTCTTAGCTGCCATGTGGGTGCTGGAAATCGAACCCAGGTCCTTTGCAAGGGCAGTCGGTGCTCTTAACTGCTGAGCCATTTCTCCAGCTCCACACGTACGTTTTTTTTTTTTTGACATGTATTTTAAAATTACAAATGAGAAATAGGCCAGGCATGGTGGTGCATGCCTTTAATCATAGCACTCAGGAAGCAGAGGCGAGTGGATCTCTGTGAGTTCAAGGCCAACCTGGTCTACAGAGTGAGCTCCAGGCCAGCTGGGACTTAAAAGGAGACCCTGTCCCAAAATACCAAAATAAGTAAATAAATAAAACTATTAGGTTATAACATTTTATTTTTTTTTAATTTTTTATTATATTTTATGTGCATGAGTGTACTGTCTGCATGTAGGTTGGTGCATCCGTGTCGTGGATTCCCCTGGAACTGGAGTCAAAGAGGGTTCTTAGCCTCCATGTAGGTGCTGGGAATCGAACCTGGGTCATCTGCAAGAGCAGTTGGTGCTCTTAACCGCTGAGCCATCTCTCCAGCCCCTAGAACGATTAGGTTATAAAAAGGGCCAGGCTCCCCGGCCCCAAAATAAAAAGGCACATCCAAGGCTTAGGTCACGCCAGGAACATGATTTACTTCCATATAGAATTAGCAGCAAGGGCCGCCTGCAGACATGTGGTGGAACAGAGCATCATGGCCGAGAGAGAGAAAGATGGCGCCTGGGGCCCACCCACTTACAGCCATGGGGCGGAGCCTCAGGTACAGAGGAAGTGTCAGAAGATTGACAGCCTCTGGAGGAAGTGGGCATCTGTGTCCCTTGGGATTCTGGGAAGCCCAGACCTAACAAGAAATTCAACAATAGAAAAGTGTTATAAATTTAAATTCTCTTTATTATACAAATTTGGTTTTTGTTATTTTTTCAAGCAGATAATTTGTGAACTTACTATTTTGGCAACAATTTTTGATTTTGTAAGTTTTTTATTTCCTTGCAAACAAATACTCCTAGCTAAGTTAATAGTGCTAAATACAATAATCATAAACCCTCATAGGTAATGTTTTGGCATGGATAGAACTCAAATTAAGGTTTTTGTGGATAATTCAGAAAGGTCTGTGTGTGTGTGTGTGTGTGCGCGCGCGCACACAGACACCAACTTTTGTTGATTATCTCTTGCTATGAATTCATTTGTTTCCATCAGATTTTTTTTCCCTTTTTCCTTTCTTTTCTTTATTTTATTTTATTATTATTTTTTTCTTTTTTGCTCTTTGAGACAGAGCCTCACTATGTAGCCCTGGGTGGCCTGGCACTCACTATGTAGACCAGGCTGGCTTTGAAAGACAGATCTGCCTGCCTCTGCCTCCTTAGTGCTAGAATTAAAGAAGGCATTTGTTAACCATTGGGCCCAGTCTTGGGGGCGGGGTGGGGGTAGGGGGTGTGTAGATGGAGATCTAACCCAGGGCCTCCTGTTTGCTGGGCAGGCACTCTGCCAAATGTCTCCAGCCCTTTTACCAGATTTTTAACTTCTTTTGTCTACAATGATATGGAAAAAAGACATTTAAAAAAAAATGCAGTCTTCAACAATTTTGTAATTTAGGATCCAAATTGACTCTGTTCTTTTATAAATGAGTAAAAGTAGGTACAAAGCAGTTTGCATTCTCTCTTTCTTTCTCTTTCTTTCCTTCCTTCCTTCCTTCCTTCCTTCCTTCCTTCCTTCCTTCCTTCCTTCCTTCCTTCCTTTCTTTCTTTCTTTCTTTCTTTCTTTCTTTCTTTCTTCTTTCTTTCTTTTGAGACAGAGTCTCACTGTGTAGCTCTAGCTGGTCTGGAAGTCACAGTATCCGCCTGCCTCACAGCTTGCAGTTTATATTTCTTTTGCTGACTAGATGAAAAATTGAGAAATACTCTTCAGAATGTATTTAAGGTTTTCTTTTTCTGCTGTTGTTGTTCTTACAAAATATTTATTGGCTCCAGAAAAAAAAATCATTAACAACATCAACAGCACCATTAAAAGTTAATGTCCACCTGTCTTCTTCAAATCTATAGGATTGTAGCAGAAGTCGCTGGCCGGAGTCTGGCTCTTTCACTTTTTTTTTCCCTTGCTTTATTCAAAGGAGACTGCTTTGCCCTGTGGGAGTCTTGCTCTTCCCAACAAGCGTGGAAAAAAAAAAAATCCAATAGGCAGTTCCAGGAGTGTTGCCTTTAACACCGTGTCTCAGGGGATTTAATAGTCTAGGTGGCAAGTGGCCAACATAAGCAGGAAATCTAGGGAACTGCCAAACTACAATGCTGAGGCAAGCACTGCCCCAACCAACCAGAGAGGGAGAAGGTATTTCTACATTAAAAAGAACTAGGAAGTGAATGGCTTGGGTGAAGGGGAAGCTACCTCTTGTATGCAGTATTTGTATGTCTTTTAATGTATAGAGATTGAACCCAGATTCTCCCCCAGCCTTCTTTTTTTTTAATTTTATTTATTTATTTTTGTATGTGTATGAATGTACTGTCTGCATGTAGGTTTGTGCACCCGTGTCGTGCAATGCCGCGGAGGTCAGAAGAGGGTGTCGGATACCCCTGGAACTGGAGTTAAAGACGATTCCTAGCCGCCATGTGGGTGCTGGGGATCGAACACGGGTCCTCTGCAAGAGCAGTCAGTGCTCTTAATCGCTAGGCCATCTCTCCAGCCCGACCCCAGACTTCTTTACTCTTTACTTTGAGACACGGTCTCCATAAATTGTCCAGGTTGGATTACAGGCATGCACCACCAGGACAGGATGTGGTGCTTACTTTTAATTCAAAGATCTATGTCATGAAAGATTTGTTATCTGCTGTTCACCCACATACAGTGGACACTGTTATCCCAAAAAAGGAAAGGAAGAGAGAGAAGGAGGAGGAGGGAGGCAGTGAGGAGGGGAGAAAAACAAGAGGAAGGGCTGGAGAGATGGCCTAGCGGTTAAGGGCGCCGACTGCTCTTGCAGAGGACCCGGGTTCGATCCCCAGCACCCTCATGGCGGCCGAGAACCGTCTGAAACTCCAATTCCAGGAGAACTCCATTTCCAGGGGAATCCGACGCCCTCTTCTGACCTCCGCATCATTGCACGACATGGGTGCACAGACCTGCATGTAGACAATACATTCATACACATACAGAAATAAATAAAATTTAAAAAAAATTAAAAAACAAGAGGAAAAGGAAGAAGCTGAGTGACATCTGTAACCTCAGCACTCAGGAGGCGGAGGAAGGAGGCCTGCTTTGAGCTTGAGTTCAAGCTCAATCTGTGCTAAATAGCAAATTCTCTCTCTCTCTCTCTCTCTCTCTCTCTCTCTCTCTCTCTCTCTCACTCACACACACACACACACACACACACACACACTCACCCTAAATAAGAAACCCCCGGCCAACAAGCAATCCCAAACCAGAAACCAAAATGTATAAGAGCAGAAGCTACCTACATGGGACACACAAGTTTGTAACAGTTCTTCTGAAATCCAACTCAGCATTTGCTGCCAACTCAATCTTGTTGGGGTGGAGTCTATTAATCCATTAGGGTCTGTCTGCAAGAGCCGGATGTTCTTAGGGATGTTTCCTTAATCCATTAATCTTTGAAGCTTTTATCTCTAAACTGAGGGACTTTACCTCTTCTCCATAAAAAAAACAAAAAACAAACAAACAAAAAAACACCAATGTGTAGTAGTAGCTGAGTTGATCCCTCAGCTTTCTTTCTACCAGGGAATCTAAAGAGGGGCTCCAGGTCTACCTGGACAGTTTCAGTATTTTTCATTCTCGGATTATATAAATTCCTTAAAAAAAAATCTGAGTTTATTGTTTCTGAAATTTATGGTGTACTCCACTAAACTGTTACAGCCATTTTTTTTTTTTTATGTGTATGAATGTACTGTCTGCATGTAGGTTTGTGCACCCGTGTCATGCAATGCCCCGGAGGTCAGAAGAGGGTCTCGGATTCCCCTGGAACTGGAGTTAAAGACGGCTCTTAGCCGCCATGTGGGTGCTGGGGATCGAACCTGGGTCCTCTGCAAGAGCAGTCAATGCTCTTAACTGCTAGGCCATTTCTCCAGCCCCAGCCATTATTTTTTTTTAGAGTAATTTTTTTATTTTTAGAAAATATTTCCGAGAGGCAGAGGCAGAGGCAGACATATGTATGTGAGTTCAAGGCCACCCTGGTCTACATAGTTCCAGGCCAGCTGGAGCTGCAGGGAGAGCCTGTGTCAAAAGAATTTTATTTATTATTTTCATTTTATGTGTATGAGTATATTGCCTGCATGTGTGTAAGTACATCTGAGTCATTCACTGCCTGAGGTCAGAAAGAGCTTCAGTTCCCCCTGGAACCGGAGTTATGGGTGCTTGTTAGCCACCACGTGGGTTGGGTGCTGGGAATTGAACAGGGGTCCTCTATAAGAGCAGTCAGTGCTCTTAACCACTGAGCCATCTCTCCAGCCCTCTAATTTTTTTTTTTTTAATTGAGACATGATCTCCCTATAGCCCCAGGTGGCCTGGAACTCACTCTGTAGACAAGGCTGGCCTTGAATTCTCAGAGATCCACCTGTCTCTGCCTCCTGAGTGCTAGGATTAAAGGCATGCCCCACCATGGCTGTCATAAAGACGATTCTTAGCTGCCATGTGGGTGCTGGGAATCAAACTTGGGTCCTCTGCAAGAGCAGTTGGTGCTCTTAACTGCTGAGCCATCTCTCCAGCCCTATCCTTCTAAATTTTTAAATGTATGTGTATGTGTCTTTATGAAGGCATGCTGTGTGCAGAAAGGCCAGAAGAAGGTGTTGGATCTCCTGTGGCTGGGGATAGAATCAGTTGTGAGCCACCTGATATGGGCGCTTTGAACCATAAGAACTCAGGTCAGCAAATGCTCTTAACTGCTGAGCCATCTCTCCAGCCCCACACGATTCTTTTTTGACACAGACCCATCCTTTAGATTTATTCACAGCTATGTGGGGTTCAGTCTTCTTTGGGACCATGTCCTTTAGATTCCTAGAAATCCTTTTGTTTAAGGGATAGTCTGTTAGACACTAGCTTTAAAGTCTGGGTCATAGCCCAACTCTTGATTTGGTTTTTTACCCCAGGCCATTCTTTCTTTCTGCGAACCTTCTGCCACCTGCCTGAAGATGCATGTGAAAGAGGTTAGTGGTCTACCATAAGCAAATCCTGGATTTTGTCTCCTATATTCTTTTCTTAGTTTGACAAATAAAAATTATATGCAGTTTTGACATGGTATTCATGAGGAGTTGATATACCCAAATCTGCAGATCCTCAAGTTCTTCATATAAATTTTTTCATAGAACTTATACATGTCCTTTTATGTATGTACTGTAAATCATCTCAAGATTCCATCCTGTTCCTAATACATTGTAAATACTATGTAAGTGTAGACCAGGCTGGTTTCAAAATCACAGAGATCCACCTCCTTCTGTCTCTTGAGTAATGAGATAAAAAGCATATGCCACCACACCCCAAGTAAGCAACTAAAAACTTATTAGTCAATTATTTTCTTTATGTATATATGTGTGTGCTTACTTGAATTATGTGCATGCAAGTACTTGAGGAAGGCAGAAGAGGGTGTTGGATCCCTTGGAACTGGAGTTACAGACAGTTGTGGGCTGCTAGATGTCAGTACTGGAAACTGAACTTCAGTCATCTGGAAGAGCAGCAAATGCTATTAACTAAGCCATCTCTTTTTTAAATTTTATTTATTTTTTAAAATATTTTATTATTATTTATTATTATTATTATTATT